>MU392728.1:0-86516 GCA_022578505.1 Nemania abortiva | reverse complement strand
TTATATAATAATAAATTAAAATAATAAAAAATATTTAAAATTATTATAATAATAATTAACTTATTATTATAAATTTAATAAAACTTTATATATAAATAAAAAGCTAAACTAGCTAAAATAAAAAAAAGCTTTTATAGCTAAGCTATATTATAAAAAAGTTTAAATAAAAAATTAGCATAAAGTTTAAAAAGTTAATATAAAAATTAAAAAGTTAGCAATAAGTTTAAAAAGTTAATATAAAGTTAAAAGTTAAAATAACGCTAATAATAATAAAATATAACTAATATATATTATAAATAAACTAAGGCTTAAAAAGCGTTTTATATATATAATAATATAAAAACTTATTTATATATAAAGCTTTATTTATTTAAAAAGTTTTTTTAAAAAAATATAAGTTTGCTTTTTTAAATAGCTTTATAAAATTTTTTTTATTATATTATTTTAAACTATTTATATTTATTTGTTTTTTTTTTTTTTTTTTTTGTTTTTTTTTTTTTTTATTTAGTAAGTTTAAAGCTTTATTAACCCTTTCCTTTTATACAACTTATTTATATACAAATATTTCTAGTAATTATATAATAATATTTACTAATTTTGAACAAAAGTCCAAACAAAATTTAATATATATAACCACAAACCTAAAAAGCCAAACCCTTTAGCGAAAATAAGGACCAAGACCTACCTACCTATTAAAATAACCACTAACTGTTAGGACTGCAAAATATGCTTTACAAACTGCCGCACAATCCACGCATATAAAATAAACTTAAACTATTTATATAATTTAATATTTAAAAATTAAAAATAATATAAAATATATAAAAAAAAAACTTATTATAATAATTTTAAAATATTTATAATATAATAAAATTTTTAATTTTTTATAAATATTAAAACTATTTATTATAAAAACTTTATATATTAAAAAAAATATTTTAAATTTATTAATAAAAATTTTATAAAAGTTTTTTTAAAAATTTATTAATTTTAAATAGCTAAATTATTTTTTAATTAAGCTTTTAAAACTAAAGCTTTTTTTAAAAAAATATTTATTAAAATATTAAATTTATTTAAAAGTTTTTTATATATTATTATAACTAATATTAATTTTTATTATAATTATATTATTTTTAATTATTATATTAATATAGTTTTTTAATAAAACTTTAGTTTAAAAAATTAAAAATAAAAAAATAAAGTTTTTTATATAACATAGTTAAGTAGTAAGGGTCACTTACTAAGGGGTGCACCCACTTGTTATACCTTATTTTATTTAAATAAGATAAGGACTGTGGATAAGAATGACTAGGTTTAAGGCTTTTGCTTATAGCAAGAGACCTTGACCTTTTTTTTTTTTTTTTTATATCTTACTTTATAGATTTAATACAGCACTACTTTTAAACATTTTGTTTTATTATAATAAAAATATAATTTATAACTATTAAGCTTTTTTTATTGTTTAATAAAAATATAATATATAGTTTATTTTTTTTATTTTTAATTATAAAAATTTTTATTACTTTATTAAAAACTTTAATAAAAAAAAGCAATTTATTAAAGTTTTAAAAATTTTTTAGTTTAATTTTAAAAGTTTTTATAATAGCTTTATATTTTTTAAATTAGTTTTTTATTTTTTAAAATTTTAATTTAATAAATATATAAAAGCTATTTATAAACTTTATATTTAATTTAATAAATTAAAAGTTAAATTTTTTTTAATTTATAGCTTATTTATATATAACTAGCAAAAAAAAAAAAATATTATAAATATAAAAAATTAATATAATATATAATAATAATAAAAGTTATAAAAAATTAGCTTTAATTAAATAATTAAATAAATTATTTTATAATATTATTTTTATTTTTAATTAAAATAAGTTATTTTTTTAAATTTTTAAATTTAAAAATTTATATATTTTTTTTATATTTTAAATTATATTTTTTAATAAAAAATAAATTAGTATTATAATATTTAATATAAGTTTTTAAATTTAATTAAAAGTTTTAATAAATAAGTTGCTAGTTTTTATATAGTTTAATAGCTTTATAAACTATTATAGCTTTAACTAAATTAAAAACAAACATTTAAAATAGTTAAAATAACTTTAAAAGTAATAATAATAATATTAATAAATAAAAGCAAATATATTAAAAAGTTAGTTATAAGGATTTTTTTTAGATTTTTAATTTATATAATAATACCTAACAAAAAAAAAAGTTACAAAAAACGTAGGGTTACAGGTTAAACCCCCCACTAAGCACTGGTGCTGCGTGGGTATACTAAGGGTGGACCCACTGGTAGCCTCGACTATCACTATGTGTATGATAGGCACGAACTCCGCTACTAGGCGTTAGGCGCATTGATAATTGCAGAGTCGAGGTTCATAGGCGAGTTGCCTTCTTCATCACGAGTACCAGGATTGCATGGGTCTTAGTATCAAGAAGGCGACCTAGAAAAACACCAGTTACTAATAAACCCTTTCGCCTTTTGACCAGCCACATCTCGTCGGAATCTCGGTGGGCTTCTAGGACGGTTATTACTTGAGTCTCTCTCGTGGGCCATCAATTCAAATATTGTCTCGGCTTCTTGCTGGCCGATGGTGAGGGATAACCTACATAGTGGTTACAGAGTTACCCAATTGAGACCAATAGATCAAGAACACGATCTTCCATACCAGCTACAGACGTTCGTTATCAACCAGCCAAATTTTTAGCTAGCATCATCGCTTGTCTCGCATGCACGCCGAAAAGATGACCCATTGGATATGCGCCCCAGATCCAAGCTATCTAGCTCGTGTCATGTTTCGCTACTTGATCGAATAAAGTCCTAGAAACAGACCCCATTTGTCTTTCACAAGCTTGCAGGACGGCTTGGCGACTTCAACTGCACTTTGGTTCCTGCCACACATAAATTGGGCTTAGCGTCCTAGCCGCTTTGGCTCAGATCCAGGTCAGGCTATCCTCCGTTAGGCAATCAAAGAATTCCACCTACGTCCCTACCTAGGTAATTAGAGCAGTTCCTAATTTTTTTCAAATACCTAAAGTTTGAACGCATTCATTAGGTAGTCAGGCTCGGGTATTGTGCTACGCAGTATAAAGGTATGTTACCACACAAAATGATACCCGTAATCATGTTCGCCATTAGCTTGAACCTGCTCAAACAAGGAACGCTACCCACATCGCGGATACGAAGTCGGTCTAAGCGTTCTATATAGACTCATAGTGGCAGAGGCAACCAACCAACCTACAACATCATATAATTCTTGACACGTAATTACTCACTGGTTATTACGTATAAATAAGCACGTAGCAGTGACAGAGATATGTGCAGTAATACGACACCTTTTCGACCCATTTGCTTGATATGCTAACAAATCTGCCGCTGCCTTAATAGTAGTCATTGAGTGATCTCGGACAAAGAGACATTGTCTCGCCGATTTCCCAATTTTCCGGAAGACTCGCGTGCTCTAAGGCTATTCCGCAAGCAGTTTAGAGCTAGTTCGCGTAGTTAGTTGGGAGTTGACCTATGGACCTAGAATCTATACCGAGGATCAGATGTCGGGATTCTCGTGCACTCATGCTCACCTTCCAAAAGATTCTCTTCCTCTTCTTTGTATGATTTATTCTGCTTGGCTGCCCCGGATTCAGCAGTGAAACAGACCGCTGTAAGAGATACGACTTCCTAGATCCGCGTTCCTACCCATGCAAGTCTCGTGATATCTTTAGGTACGAAGTTGGCTGAGATCAAGAATACCTGGACGATACTTCGAGACTTGTCTCCGATGAATGCGAGCGTAAATACAACTTAAAAATTCGCGTGGGTTCCAGAAGGCCTTCTAGAATCCGCTATTTTGCACGCAGTCGTGATGTTAGCTAACTTCCACGAAACACTTCAGTTCTGTTTCAGGTGGTGCATGTAAACCATTTGAGCCATCTCTATCTTGCTGACCAATAATGAACAAAGGCTTATGGTGTAACCTAAGACTCAGTTTTAAGCTACTAGAGTAATAACCTTTGAAGCTCGTGACCTTACGCGTCGTGGTATGAAGGTGAGAATACATGTGAGAAGAGCGTGAGGGGCCACTTACACACTTGTGTGTGCTACTACACAGTACTATCGGAAATAAGGCGCTTGGGTTCAGGTAGAGAAATTATAAGGGTAATTCAACTATAGCATGTACCATATAATTATTGTCTATGGCGACTCAGTATCCTCAGAATCCCACTAGTCTAGACAACAATGATAAAAATGCATCAATCCTCAAGCATTCCGTAAGACTCGACAAAGTTCGAGTGGCGGCTGGCCATAGAGCAACTTCCCCCCACGGAAGCTTCGCTCAATAGCGGTTTTCGCCTCCAACCTCATCGCCTTCTCATAATCCTCGATGCTAGCTAGCGATATGCCATTTGGCCCTACCAAAGCCTTAGTAAGGGCGACAGCGTCCTTAAATGCCGTGCCTGCCCCAACACCACCGGAGGGAGACATGACGTGGATGGCGTCGCCTATCAGTGTGACGAATGGAGACGGCTCCCACTCGGATAAGTCTGGGGTAGAGGAGGTAACTCGAAGAGCAACGCCGTATGTTTCATCTTGCAATTCGAGCAGACACCGTGTCGAGTCATCCCATTCTTCCGTCAGCGCCAGCCCGAGCTCCCTAGGCGGCTTAGAATCAAGGGCAGCGGTTAGCATCTCGTCTGTGAATCCTACTAGCTTGGACGGAGCCAGCATTGACCAATACATGTAGTCTTCCGGCAAATCGGGGCGGTCAGGTCCACGATATGGAAAATGCATACGTTCGACGAACATGCTAATGGGCAGCTCGGAATTGAAAATGATCTGTTGGATCGGGGGTGCTACATCACGCACGATGGCCAAGCCCCGTAATAACTTCGGCTGGATGCGCCTCTCGAGATTCCCGGTCAACATTGTACGGCCGTAGATGCAAACGGCCTCCGGGTCGATGATTGTATGGTGAGGCACACGTTGCCGGCGGATAGGCGAATGACTACCATCTGCTCCCACAAGGAGGATGCCAGAGGTAATACTACCGTCAGAGAAGTGGACGGCCACAGGTGATCTAGCGTTGCTCTCATCGATCTCATAATGGGTTGCCTCCTTTCCCCAGTGAATATGATCCTCAAGGCCACGCAAGAGGACCTTGCGCAAGAAGCCCCGGTCAACAGTATACGGCTTAGGGCCACGTAAGGCTCGACGAGCGAGTAAGCGACCATCGACGGCATTAACGCTTGTCTCGACCATAACCGTCTCAGCCGTTGTGGCCTCAAATTCCGCGAAAAGGTCTGGTCCCATCAAATACTTTAGATCTGGAATCGTGTCGTGGAATATTTTGATGCGATATCCCTGAGCTCTCGCATCTGGCGTGGAGTCACGCTCGAATAGGACGAAATCGATGCCATGTTTCTTTAGACCTTGTGCCAGGCCTAAACCGCCCAGGCCAGCTCCGATGATAAGGACTGGACCGCGGCCGTCTGTGGGAATAGTAGACATAGTGAGCGAAGTTTCTTATCGGATGAATGAGCAAAATGGCCTCTGATGAATGACGTACGATCGAGGAACTAAGATTGTAAATTGCTACGAAATCTGGACTAACGTACTACAGATACATCCCCCTTTAAGAAGAGGTTATTTTAAATGTAAATATGAAATGTGATAGCGTTGGATTTACGAAATAATATTCCTGTATGTATTTTTCGGATCTCAAGTAAGGGAGACGTAGGCCCTAATGTGTATCCTATTATCGGCTTGTCTCAGCCGGGTAGTACGGCCGGCTGTGAGAACAAAGCGACCAAAAGCCAGGCAACCGAGCTCCCAATCTATTCGTAGATTTCCAAACCGTGAGTCGGGTACCGAAGCTGCCGTTGACCCGCTACGGCAACTCAACCTCCTTTCTACCATCGCTCTCTACTCATCATTCCATATAACTTCGCACCTTTTTAGTTATTAGACGAAACCAGAAAGGCTCCCCTGCCTACACAATTCAGTCAATCTTGACATTCTCTATCTCGATCTACCGGCCGTCATTCTATTGGCAATGAGTGCGCCAGTCATCTTGTGTGGGTTATCGGAAAAGATCGGCCGGGGCGTCATCGACACCCTGAAACCCGAGTACGACGGTGGGTGAGGCCCCTTTGCCTTGGGTTGAGAACTAAAACTGACGCATCTAGTAATTCACTTTGTGCAGACAGTTAAGGCCGGCACGGACCAAATCCCAGCCATCCTTCAAGACAAACAGCCGCCGCCACCAGACCCCGAACTGGGCAGCAAAGATTACTCCAGGACCCCTATTGCTGTTATATTGGGAGGTGGTTATAATGATAACGATACCGAAGTGATGATGAAGGCGTCGGAAGGCATCAAGCCTATTCCATGGCTGCGCCCCGACTCAACCAAGTCAGCTCCTGCTATCGGTCCTGAGTATGGCAAAGCATTGGTTGCGCGTGTTAAGGAGCTGCTGGCACAGTTGAGTGAGGACGGCAAGATGAATGAGGAGAAGGTTCATTTTTACTGAGGTCTCTAAATACCTACATGGGTGCCTATTGAGACAAATGACAACCTTGAACATTATTGCCCCTAGCGTCATTCGTGGTGATAGAATCGAATAGGTGGTTCTATAGGCACAAAATACGACCCCTTGCTATGAGCCATGGTTGTTGTTGTTTTTCGAACACTGTGAAGTAGATATGGAAGCTACTTGATCTTTTCTTGCGCTGGGGAAATGCACCGATATCAATAGATTAATTCATGGTATTGGGGCGGCGCGCGGCGAAGTTAGTGATGGCCGCCCTATAAAAGCCCCCTATTAGATAGGGAAGAGATCTCTCCTGTTTAGGAGTGAGGACTTAATGGGTCCTTAGTTGGGCGAACAACCATCGAATTAGATCAGATAAGATTAGATCTTATTATCCCGGTCCATAAACTACCTCCGTAACTACCTAATATGCATCAGCTTACTACCTAAACCTCATCCAAGATCCCTATTTGGCAATATTGTCGGCCGAAACCGGTCTCGGTCTCAGGGCTGAGCTGTCGGTGGACTGTGGATTACATAGTGGAGTTAGCTTCACGAAGTGCCGATGATCTATCTTTGGATACGCAACGAAGGCCTCGGGTTATCCACGTACAGCACCATCAATTAATTTCAAGCGCATATCCGCAGAGCCGACCTCAGGTTTAAAGGCTGTATCACGAAGCTGATATGCGCCTCACTCCAGTAGCCTCGTAGACTTATATACGACCATAAGACTGCTAGCGAAAAAGTAGAACTCATCACCCAAATAAGGTGATTTTGTCACAATACAAAATGCGAACCAGACGCTCTGGACAACTTGACCGGAAAGATTAATACAGTCTGTCAATATCGAACCAATAGCTCCATAGAAGAAACAACA
This sequence comes from Nemania abortiva, assembly GCA_022578505.1. NCBI lineage: Eukaryota > Fungi > Ascomycota > Sordariomycetes > Xylariales > Xylariaceae > Nemania > Nemania abortiva. The sequence goes on along the minus strand of MU392728.1, from coordinate 79,100 downwards.
GATCAAAATCAGTTGCAAATTATCGTGTAAATAGCCCAACGAAACCAAATTATCTTCAACTAATTGATACTTGCCTGAGCTCAACAAGATCAATCGAATGGCACAATACTAGGCTCTCATGATCAAATCAATAGACACTTCCGAAAACCTTTTTTTTGTGCCTCTAACGTCAATTGACTATCTACCGCAGACTTTTTAAGGATACATACGTGGTATGTTGAGTTTTCACCTCTCATGATGTGCATATGATCGTCATCATTCTACTACCATCGTCATCCCGTCTTGGTAGCTCCCGGGTCCGCCCCAGGTCTAGTGTCATCATACGTTCCCACTTAAACCCCGCCATCGTGATCTTCAACGACCCAAAGAGGATGACAGCATTACGTGACTTGCCTTCTTTGTATAGTGAGCTAGATAGTCTAAATGTATAGCTGATATATGTGAACACCAAGGGAAACATTAAGACTGCATATAGTTGTTGGCAATGTTATTAGGTAAATACTGGAATAGAGATACTACGTGTTATCACAATTGCACCTAAGTCAAGTGGGGTAAGATACCTCAGTAAGCTTAAGCTTCTCAAGCTCTACCTACCTATCGAGTACCTAAGGTAGCCTACTGTAGGTACTGTAGGTAGGTAGCTCTAGCTCCCAAGAGAAATAGGTACACCGGCACCTGACCTCTACTCTGCAAGTAAGTACATATACGAGGTAGAAGGAGGAGGTCGGTAGGTAACCCACTCAACCGGCCAGCTGCAGGAGGTGTACCACCTCAATTTTGATCCAAAACTTCGTTTCTCCAATTCACGACCACAGCTTGGACACTACCTAACTCATTCCACTCACCACCTTGGCAATTCACCGCCCCTCGCACCACCTCGACAAGCTGCCGAAGATGGAACAGCATCCCACGTTCCATTCCGGGAGCCATCAGAATGCCTCGAGGGAACCTCCCGGAAGCGAGTCCAGCATCTCGCCCGCCCCGACTCCGACTCCGACTCCGCCTCAACGAACTCCCTCCTCTTCGAGCCTCCATAAGTCCAGCATTTCCTCGGCCCACGGCCACCGTTCTAGTTTCGCCGAAAACCTTCGTGGCCTGCCCTCATCGCCGCGCTCTCAACGACATCCCTCCTTCACCCAAGCCGCCATCCAGGACCTTCTCAACCATCCGCCCGTCGCGAGACAACACAACCCCCGTTTTGCCGGAAGGGACTGGAGGGATATTGCCATTGGCGAGCTCATCACCGATGACGACGTCCGATGGGTTGAGCTGGATACTAGCGTCGAGGATGCCTCAATGGTCGGTTGATAGCTGTTCCTACGGTCTCCATATCGGTCATATCTAACGCTGTCTCTTGGCAGGCCCTCGTGAAGAACACCACAAGCAACGTTGTCTTGATCCGCGAAAATACCACGAGCACCAACCCCATCTCCACCTTCGACTATAGCGATCTTAACGCCTACGTGCTGGTCGTTGTTGGTTTGGGCCAGCCCCCCGACGACTTAGTGGCGCTATATGATGATATTGCCAAGCGCGCGCAGGCCCGTGACAGCATTCCCCTCCGCGACATTCAGCCGCTCTGCAGGAAAGAGACGCTGGTGACGTTGCAGGGCGACGAAGACTTAGCTAGGGCCATCGAGATCTTCGGTAGTGGCATCCACCGCATCCTCGTCACCAACTTCCAGTCGGAGGTCGTCGGCATCTTGAGTCAGATCAAACTGATGGAATTCTTCTGGAACGAAGGCATCCACTTCCGGGTCATTGACGAGCTCTACCCGAAGCTCATGAAAGAGCTTGGCGTTGGGTCACAGCAAATTATAGCTGTCAAGTACATACTGCCCATCCCCGATATATCGACCACGAGTAACGCTAACACGTATGACAGCTCCGACAGCCCTCTAGCCGACGCGCTTACGCTCATGAACCAAGAAGGCCTAACAAGCGTAGCCGTTGTTGACAATGGCCTAAATGTCGTGGGAAACATATCAACGGCCGATGTCAGGCTGCTCATCAGTGCCGCCAGCCTTCCACTATTCCAGAACACATGCATGCATTTCGTTTCGGTCATCTTGTCCGAGCGGGGTGTCGAGCAAGGGAAGGATTCGTTTCCCGTATTCTACGTAAACCCGTACTCGACGCTTGCGCACACGGTAGCCAAGCTCGTGGCAACTCACTCTCATCGCATGTGGGTGGTAGAATCTGCTTCCCCATCCCCCTCAACTCCAAGCACACCCTCGCTTCCTCCCACAGTGCTCGTATCGAATTCCACACCCGCGTCGCAGTCGGCGGTTGCGGGGACCCATTACCCTTCTCCATCTGTTCCCGCATCGGCCCTTCCGGGTTCCCACCTTTCGGGGCGTCTAACCGGTGTCGTTACATTGACGGATATTCTGAACCTCTTCGCCAAATCCACCGGCCTCAACCCTTCGGACCCCAATGAGCAACGAGCCCGGAGACGGCGAAGTTCTAGTAGTTCGATCCGGCCGTCAATAGATTCGTCGCGACCCAGCATTGACATGCGTCGCTGACATACCCAAACTCCTCCCAATTCGAAGCTCCACCGAATTTTGAGAGCATTAGGATATAGTGGAGTTGAGAAGGCTTCATGGCGTTGCGAGAGGTGCATTCAGGGCTTTTCTTCATGTTGACTCGCATCCTACATTAGGTTAGGATTTTGTTCGAGGTTTTTCTTTTTCTTTTTTCTTCACACATTGCAGATTAAGTGACTCTGGAGTTCGAAGGAGTCCAGGGTATATTTGAAAGGTACCATAAGGTGTTGTTGGCTGGTCGTACTTCTTCCTGGCATCATAAGAATACTATGCAATTACGAACGGTCATATGGAGTCGACTAGGAAACGTTGGGATCTCAAATGGAGGGTATACACAGGTTAAATTAGCTTGTAACAAATACTGGCTTTATTTCTGTTAGATTGTAGGCTTTCATTCTCAAACAAAAGATGCATTCATCATTGTTTATACGTTCGGTGGTCTCACGATATCATGTGATGTCTAAGTATTAATTTTTAGGGATCATTCTTTGCGATTTATAGCATACCTACCTAGGTACCTAACCAGCCTATAGAGCTCCCTTATACTTACACCTACCTATCACCTGTACACTACTTGGGTACCACCAAAGCCAGAGAGCTTCGGGGTGTTACATCATACCATGCCCCACCAACAAACGACGCCAAGACCAATAAGACAGGCAGACTCCGGGCATCTGAAGTAGGTACTTGTTTGCTATCGCGAGCGGGCTAGATCTTTTACTTTCCTCAAGATACTTCTACGCCGACTGTGAAACTACCTACCTTATTGCTTCTATCAAGATTGCGAATACTAGCCATTTATCTATAAGACCATAACCGCATATCCGCCAGTGTTATTTCCCACCCCGTCTTTTGTTGCGACCAGAGGAACTTGTACCGTTTCCCGCTATGTCGACATACCAGAGCACCCCGCTATTTGGAGGGGCACTCGTCTGCGACCTGCCGACCAACTTCGCCGACGTTAGGTACGCTTTGTTTTTATTTTTATATTTTATCCTATTTTCTTGTGTTGGAAACTAGCCCTTTCCATCGAACGCTCCTTATCGTTGGTCTTTTTCTATTGGTGTTGTATTTTTTCCAGGCACGCGCGTAGGCATCAGGCATTGATTGATTGATTGATTGCTGGGGATACGTGCGAAAGCAAACTCTTGACTAACATGATACCTCACGTGTTGTTCGTAACAACAGTCAGTTGCGCCAGGTGCCCGATAACCAGGAAGTCTACATCGACAAGGACGGTTTCACTAGTATCATCATCGAGATTAACGAGCGCATCGGCGGCGAAGGAAGCACTCCTGAGATCGATGGCCGCGCCTTAACCACCCACCTCGAGGAGATTGTTGGCGAAGATGCCGAGCGTCTGAAGGTGTGGAATACGACGCCTACGCAGTTTTCGAAGCTTGAGTACGTTGTGTCTAACTATTAGTTTCTCTCTCTCTCTCCTACGCCTTCTTAATATCAGGAGGCAGCGGTGTCCTCGGTCGTTATCCCCGTGGCTAACCCCTACGTCCTGCACCTTACAGTGAAGACATACCAGCCTACACTCTCATCGCCACGCTTTCCCCCAAAACCTCGTCGTCGACAGAAGCCGAAGGTAGCGGCGCTTCACGCGCCAAATCGCCCGACTTCACAGCCATGATCTTAACGCTCGTGCGCCTCGAGCGCGAGAGCACGGACATCCTCATCACCGTCAACGTGCCACACATCCGCGGTGAGTACGATGAGGAAGAGGTCGACCTGCAGCTCGGGAAGCAGGGCCAGCTCATCGGTGACGCCGTCGATTACGCTTCACGCATCTGGGAGACGTTCAAGGTCAGGGACTGGGGACTTTTTAAAGAGGTATAGTTGGGGAGAATAGGCACAGAGATAGACACAAAATCGGCAATGGAATCATGGCGGACCACATGGTGTCTCCCTACTCACCACGCGGGCATGAGTGATTTGGGCCTGGTTTAGGGGAAGCTAGCGAATCTAGAAATGTGATCTTGAATGTCTATCTACCCTAGGAATCGGGCTGGAAGGGAGACCAACTACAGTCATGTAAGGGTGGCTTTCTCGAGGCACTGGGCCGGTAGGTAGGTAGGCTACCTAAGCTTAAGGTCTCTAGGCCAAATTTACTTTACGGCCATACCACGATATGTATCAGATGAATTCTCAGTAAACGTATCATTTCTTCTTAACGATCGAGTCTATCTAGTTGTGTGTTTATTCAAAGATTTAGTCCAATCTATACGCTTTAAGAAAGAAACGCTAGGTTAGAGACGTGTATTGTAAGATTATTGCCCGCCCTATTTGAGAGTATGGGGGCTCCATTTAGGAGCTCCATGTACGGCACAGCTCACGATCGATTGACGCGGTCGATGAACCATTAGACAGTCTCGGGAGTTATCAAGGGTGACTCTGAGTGTAATGTGTCGTGTTAATAAAGCGCATGGACCACATAGCCTAGAATAGAAGTAATAGAAGTCACTACAGCTTGCGTACACGCCCTTCCGGGAAGAGATGCAGCCGCTACCATCGCCATTACATACGGGGGGTTAACTATAAACTGAAAAACATGACGAAGATCATGAGGCATTGTTGCCGGAGGTTACAGAGAGGTCACAGCCTACCAGAAGACTTATGACAAAAATCCTTGCCTCCTACAGGTCATGGCCGGCTTGGTAGCGAGTGTGAGTTAATTCTTCCTGGGGGTCTATGACACTAACTTTTGTGAGTTCTAGCTGCGAAGTATCTGGCTAGAACAAGAGAAGACGTTAATTAGGGGCACCAGATCAGGCCGAGCAAAGGCGAAGTATTGCGACCTTATACACGACGTCCGCAAGTCATTGTTAAAAGCAGATATAGATTCTTAGGTCAGACCTATCTCGTGGGCTTCTGGCGACATCTGCACTAGACTAACATACAAAGACATGAGTGCTGATGATCATGAGAGCAGTATGCATTACACGCCAGCTATGATTGCGAAGCAATCGCCCCGCAGGCTGGGGAGGCGTTCAAAACTACACAAGGCGCCGGATGGAACGGTCTATGCAAAGATATCATACGCAGCCTTCTTTTCCCGATGAGGTCCGGTGTCGCCATCATCAAAGGGGTCGTCCTTAATCCCCAGCACTTCAACAGCCGCCGCCAAGCCCCGGACACTGACGGTGGTAGACACAGTAGCTACCTCATCATCGTCGTTCGTCTTCGCCTTCGTTAGCTTCTGGTGCTCGCTCCACCGCGCCGAGACCATGACCATCTTCTCCTTGAACGAGAGGCCCCTATGCGACACGCTCAAGGCCTTCATCTCGCGGGACGTGAACTCTTGGTAAGCAGTCTTCTTCTTCTCAGTCTTCTGCTGCTGCTGCTGCGCCTTAGCAGCTCCTCCCCCTAATCCTCCTGTTGCTACCCCTGCGTCTCCGCCCGCCAGCTCGCCGGCCTCGTCCCCGTTGCTGTTGCCCTTGCTGCCGCCGCGGCTGCCCCGGGGCACGGGCTTCACCTGCACGAGGCCCCCCATGCACCGCCCGCAGCGCTGCTGCGTGGGGTCCACGCTCCGCGAGTGCCGCGACACCTCGGCGCCGCAGTCGGCGCACCGCCAGACGAAGCGGTACTCGATCTCGTAGCTGTGGCGGGTCGTGACGTTGATCTCGACGCCGCGGTCACGCGGGATCTGGAGGAGCGTGCCTTTGGTATTATCACCTGCACTGACGCCGGTGCTAGAGCTGGAGGCGGCATGCATGACGCGCTGCCCGTACGTCTTGAACTCGGCGCCATGCGCGGCCTTCGGTTTCCCGTGGAGCAGAAACACGGCTAGGTGGCAGAACTCATGGGCGACCGTGTTCAGCAGGTCGGCCTCGTTGGAGAGGACCTTCATCGCGAGTTCGATGGACGCGTAGTGCTGGACTGCTGTCGTCTTCGTGATTGTTGTGCTAGTCGACGATGCCGGGGCGGAGGAGGAGGACGAGGGCTGTTTCGACGTCGTCGTTGTCGTCTTGCACTTCCAGTGGGCGCGCCCGGCGGTTGTTAGTAGCGTGTTCGACCACACGATGCGTAGGCCGCCCGTGGTCTCCGTGAGCTGGGCTAGCTTGCCATTCGTGACGACCTGGTCTAGCTCTAGTAGGAAGTCGCGTGCGAGGTCCTCCTTGACGGCGTCGAAGGCCTTCCGAGCCTGTTTCTTCTCGGGACTCGTGCCGTACCGGCGCTTCAGCTCTTCTTTGTTGTCGGGTGCGGTTAGGTCTAGTGTTTTCTTTGTGCTCTTCTTTGGCGGAGAATGCTTGTCGATCCACGCAAAGTTCACCTCGGGATCCCAGAACTCCTTATGCTCTGGCTTCCACGGCGACAACGGTATCCGGGGGACCTTGTTTGGGGATGCCGGGAGATTCTTTCTGGGAGTCATAGGTTCCAAGATGGGTGCCTTGGTCTCCTTGGTAGCTGGGGCCTCTGGTTCGGACTCCTCGCTAAAGCTGCTTGTTTGTTAGTAAGATTCGTCGCTGCCAGAGTCGGCAAGTAGAAATACACACATCTTAAGTTTCTCGAAGGCGTCCTCCAGATTCGCTTTCGGCGCTACCCTGAGCTGTCTCGTAGTCGATATCTTTGGTGCATTCTGCTTCTCTGCCTTCTTTTTAGGGTTCTTGATCGGGTCGTCCTGTATTGCCTTCATCCACGTCGGCTCTTTCTTGTTGGTATCTCTTGACGAAGATAACACCCTACGCTGCATTCGGCGAGGGCCAAGAGGGCTTTGTGAGCGTTGCGGGGGAGTCATTGAAAGATCATCACAGTCTGGATCCCCGCTCAAAATGAAATCCGACTCCTCATCCTCACTGGGTAGGGGAATGCCGTTGTCCTCGCCATAAATCCCAGCATCTGACTCGCATTCATCCGATTCCGATGTTACCGCGTCATTCTCGCCCAGAGTAGTCTTTAAGCTTAGTGCTTTCTTCTCCCCTCGTGATATCAATCGTCGAGTTCTTTTCCGCTCCTCTGGCGGGCTGTCGAACACGGTGCCCCCTGAGACGACACGAGATGCGGTGTGCTTAGCCTTTACTGGGAGACGATCAAGCAACTCTCCTGCCATGAACGTGCTGGTCTCATCGCTTCCTGGCCGAGTCCATGATAGCTGCCTAGAGCTAGGAGCTTGACCACCTGGCCCTCTTCCTACTGCTGATCCCCCCCACGGCTTCAGGAGTGAACCGTCCATCGGCTGGCCTTGGCCTAGTTTCCGTCGCCGCCTCGTTGTGGCGGGTGTCTTCCCGATACTCTCATCATAGCTCGCTGCTCGTGCTGATTTTGGCGAGTCGGGTTCTGCCGATGCACTCGGCTTATCGCGGCCTAGCTCTTCGCCCGTGGTTGTCCGCTTCTGTCTTTGGATGATGACCTCAATATCCGGAAACTCATCCTCGCTGCTAGTCCCATATGCCATGGTTGCAAAACTTTGTATCGATACAGTGTCGATGCGGTATCGATGCAGTAAAAATGCAGTTTAATCACGATGTGGCTTCACTTACCGTGATACGTATCTCGGGTACGAGGTAAGTAAAGTTGCTGTCGAATTTGTTGCTAGGATGTGTTAGGCGGGTCAACCTGGTTGGTTGCCAGGCAACCAGCACCCCCCCAAGCGCCACCACCACGGTAACACTGCACACTGCAGAACTCGCAATTGAACGTGATCATGATCATATCGGCAACGAGAATACCCAGTAACAAAAGAAAGAGCAAGAACCCGCGAAATCAATTGTAATAGAGCCGACCGACGAAAACCTTGCGGTATTACACGAGAAGTCAATTGGTTTTATTATATACCTAGATAAGGCAGACCAAACTACTGTATGTCAAGGTAGTGTAATGGAGTATTAATTGAATGACTCGAGATCCTGCCACGTGAATTCGTCGTGTGCTGCCTGCTCATCTTTTCTCATCACATCATCAGATCGCAGTGCTTGAATTGAAGATGAGAGAAAACTCGATCACAAGATGACCGGACCAGGCTGCACACTGTATACAGCAGCCGATTTAACTAGGATCACTCTCATGTCATGGCTGCGTGCGGGTAGGCAATCCGTATGTAATATGTAATGTATATAGGCAGTCATGTGCAGCGATGAACAGCCTTCAATGCTCTACCCGCAGTATACTGTGTCTGAAAATTCAGTTTTTGATGCAGAGAAACTGGGGTGTCGATGCGCATTTGTCTCAGGATTGTATGAGCAGGCATTCCTAATGATGCGCGGTCCGAACCGGGTTGCAGAGGGAGGCATTTTAGGTAGGTACTTTTTACCTATATCAGTTACAGGTGCATAGGTAAGTTATTGCATTTGTTTCTCTACGTATATGACAGATAACTAGTAGTTTTTCTCGGTGGCACAAGGCTTTGTTTTGTCTTTGCTCGTGGAATCTAAGTATAGACCGACTGACTTCCCTATTCTAGAGACGCCACCAACGGGGGATGAGGATTGGGGCCGATGTTTCGCATGGTTTTTGGCAATCATTTGGAAACGCTGCGCCGTGCTTAGTGTTAGTTAGCCCAAACTTGTTATCTAAGACCGGATTACGGATAGTTATGCAGACCTTTATTTCGTCCCACGATTTCGACCAAGGTCTTTTACCTTTCTACTTAGGTACGATGCCTAGCCTCTTTAGAGGAGAGGTACTTATCCTACTCGCAGACTGCTATCAAGTTGCGTCCCGATAGACTGGTTAAGTTTACCCTCGCATAGGCGTTGCCTACTAGTGAAGTACATGATTGTGTCCATGGAGACTTACGAAGCCCGAATAGCGGCGGTGGCGCAAGTTGAAGAATGATTACAACACGTAGATGAATTTCCCCAGAAAGAGATTATGACAGCTGAGGTAGATAGGACTCAATGGCGGGGAAGACCTACGTTGATGCCGGTGGGGAAGCCATCGTGGTATATCGCAACGATGCGTCCAGGCAGAGACAAGCTCAGATTTCTAAGATGGACGTCGATAAACTTGTATAGGTAATTGTCTATCTTACTAGTAGGGGGTGGGCTTCATAGTAGGAAAAACGGTTGGCCTATGAGGGCTCTTGCCTCCGTAGCAGTGCGGTGTAACATTTACTGTATGTTATGCGGCTTGATCTGGCGTGTTGAAGACGAACGAGGAACCTCTTAGGTAGACAACACAACGGAGCCGAATTGGGATTAACTTGACAATTCTGTGTTGGAAAAAAAAAACCAATTTGTCGGGGACGGCTTCTGATTCGTAAAGCCTTGCTGGGATCGAGGCCGAGTGTTGTTGGATTATACTGCGGAGGAGTTGAACGACCTATGTACAGCATAAGGGTTTGAAATACCACGAGGCTGCGTATAGTTATATAGTTATGTAGCTATCTCACGGGGAATCGAGATACCTAGGTATCATTCCCGTCACTATACATTCTACGAGGTAGATGGGCCAGGCTGCTCGGTGTTGGTGTTAAGTTGTAATGTAACCTGAACGGCTTGGCTGAGGTCAATGCCGCCCCGTTCATAGGTTAAACCGTCCTGACCGGAGGCCCCTGAAATCCTAAGTGTCCGTCGTGTGATGAGTAGCATCTCGCACGCCATCTGATGTACTGTGGGAAGGACTTCCGATCTGACATCCAAGCGGTCTGGCCAGCAAACCCAGCCCAACCCCTCCCTGAAACCTAGCTCGCATACTCGGTGGGAACTGAAGAGCCGATTTCTTTCTTTGCCATACCCATACTGCAGCAATACCGGGAGAAAGGGACGTGTCTGACTCGAAACTGGAGCTAGAAAGCGTCGCGGCCTCGACTCGGAATTTTAGACTAGTTAAGAGTTCGCTGTCATGTATGTAGATAGTTATCTGCCTATTAAGATTCTGCAGCCTTCCGCAGCACTAGGAAAACTCTTTTCTCCCACCCTTCTAGAAGCCTCATTCAATGTCCACCTCGTCTCAACATCCTCCTACCACCTGGAACCTATATACCTAGTCTCCAAACGGGATTCGGACGGAGCATCTTATTCCCTGTAAAATAAGTATAGTGAAACAATCCTACATACTATCTAGTTATTGCCCACTACCTTTCCATAGTAATCTGAAGAGTATTTCTGCATAAACTCAGCCGAGATAGATAGATTGAGTTGTCGTCATTTCTACTGTACTTTGTAGACAGCCGTAGGTTTGGATTCATAAGCTTTGGACGAATCATTACGCAGCCGGGTGGTGAAGAGCATGGGCGAATCGTCGGCCGCCATTTGAGATGAAAGCGTCATAGTGAGGACTGCCAACCTCCCGGACATGGGCGCCACCAAGGCACAGGATCCACGGACAACAAGAGGCACCGAATAGCGGCTGGTACCTGCATTGGACTGGCGCTAGTCTGGATCGCCGGAGGTGTTGGTTTCCTCTGATTGGAGACGACGGCTGCACTGGCCTGTCCAGCGTCATCTTAGCATGGCACCGTGACGTGGACACAAACAGTATGTACCTTGGCTGGACACCGTACGTAGTACAGTGTAGTTTTCCCAACATCATCAGGTAGTAACTAACGTGTATCTCGTGCAGTCCGGTTACCTAGCAGTCGAGGCAGTGTTCCACGAAGCCGCACCGCCCTATAAAAACGATTTGTCAGGACACCTACCCAGCCGGTATACAGTATGATATACGGTATTAGGATGCTAGCGGGCTGCCGTAGGTATGCTTACTATGTAATAGTAGGTAGTATGCGCTGCAGCACTGGGTACTGCATACGCATATATGTATACATAGAATCGTAAAGTACAGCTGTAATGGCCCTGCCATTGTGACGCACGACAAGGGAACCTTGATGAAGAGAAAGAAGCGTCCCCCACTTAGCAATTCCCGTCTCTTCCGGCGGCCGCCAGTGTCGAGTCTAGACGGGGGTTTCCAGTTGTGATGTTAAAATAGACATTTCTGAGGCGTTGAAAGTCATCTGTTTGTCTTTGCGTGGGAATACCTAAGAAGAGTGTGGTACACAATATACGCTATATATGCACAAAACCTCGTACTTGACTGCGAATTTTGCGTTGTGTAGGCAATCTGATTTGCCACCCGGATCGTATTTGCGGGACGCCTAATGTTGGTCGACAGATTCGGCTCGCTCTCGTACGTAGGTATGTAGCGTGTTAAAAAATATAGTAAAATCAATGCCACTTACTAGATAAGTACTAGTACTATGTAGAATTGTGTGCTTAGTTGATGAGGATCGGAATGTTCGCTGAGATAGTCGCCCAGCGCTGATAAGGTCAGTTTGATACAGGTAGATCTGTAGTAGTACCTAGGGTCCTATCTGCCTTGTGTGCAAAAGAAATGTCCGTATAGCACTGAATTCTGATATCCAAGAGGGACAATGCTATTCGTTGGGATATAGTTGCATATCTCCTGCACTTCGTATGAAGAGATGGCGGCTGTAGCCAGAGGTGACGCAACGCTGGGTTGAACATTGTTTGGTGGCGTAGCCTTCTTCAGAGTCGATAGTAGTTTATCTACTACAGTCCTAACGCGCGCATGCATGGCTAGACGGAAGATGCACTCACTACATATAAGTATCAAACTAAGTGTATTTATCTCTGGCCTTGTTGCGTACCTGTAATTGATATGCCCGCCTGGTATGTAGATATTGGAATGCTGTACCCAGAAGGCCTACGTAACTAGGTAGTACGATCTTCTTCTGGTAGCTACGGCCTAGATACTGCTGTACAGCATTTCATTCCACGTAAACAGTACCTAGTAGCGCGAGCGGACGCATAGTTCGAGCGCACCCATTTTGATCGATGATGGGAAATCTCCCTTGCTCCCCCTCGCCAATCATATGAAATTCCGGGTCAAAGGTGACCTATTCTGGAAATCTTGGTTAGGGGTAGGGCAGGGAACAAGGCGAAGAAAGAAAGAGGCAACTTGAAGTAGCCTCTAACTAATTAGCTGCAAATCGTCACTCGGTAAAGATAATTATGTACATGGACAGTGCTGTCCTATGTATAGTGTGTGTGGGTACTTGCTCAAACACGATAACAATCACACAGCCACAGCCGCTCTCCTCGCCACCTGCCTCTAACCATCGCTAGGTTTGTCCATCTCGATGTTGCGCGCGATGTTCCCCCCTTTTCGGCTCCTGAACGCCCTACCTAGGTAGGCAGGCGTACAGTAGGCGATACAGTAGATAGCTTACAGTGGTAAGAAAATCTCCCGCTATTTACTTACAGTGCATTTTACTGTATACTTGTTAGACCATTTCTCTCGTCGAGCACAGTACCGCTGCACACTACCTCATACTGCTGTACAGCAGGACGTTCCTCTTCCTAGCCCCTGATAGGTACAGCGCTGGAGGTACCTGATCTAAGGTACCTAGTCAATGCCTTCCGTTCCACCCCCCACCCACCTCTCTTTCTGACAATTTTCTTGATTTTCACAGCATCCTTATCCTGGATCCTAAGTGGACCTTCTCCTTTCCCCCTTCCCTATTTTCGTCTGACTACTCGATCTAAGTGGAAATCGATTTACACTCGCTTTTCGTCTCGTTCTTAACTCTTCTTCCTCCAGACTTCCCACTCCTTCTTCCCTCCTTCCTCCCTGTTCTGGACGACCGTGGACCGTACAGGAGGACAAAAAGTACAAAAGTGTTAGAGACAAGCCAGAGTGGACTGTGTCTTGTTCGTTCGTTAACCTAAATCGTTTCACTCGTTCCTGGACTATTCGCCCGCGGCCGCCCTGTACGATTAGTTGGCTCGCACCTTAAGGAGCTTAAACCGCAGAAACAAAACCCAATCGATCGCTCATACCAAAAAGGAAATATTGAAGAATTCGGCATCCGTTGTCGCAGGGAGGGACTTCAAAAGAACTAAGGGACAACTGGAGGAGAGGTGAGCAAGCGCCTTGTTCCTACAACGCCATCTGAATTCCTCGTCCAACACCGGCCCATCCATCTATTGCTGTGTTTTTGCCTCTACACCCGAGAACCCGCTACAGCGCGCCGTCCTATCATAAAGTTTGCCTGGGCTGTACGCTTCACTGCATAACCTGGCGCTGTGACCCCCTATCACACCTTCCTACAGGGAACCAACCACGGTCAATAGTCACCAACCATCAATTCTCATTGCTGCCACGTCCATTTTAGCGCCTCCCTCTTATGCACGTACGCCAAGCCTAATCATCGCTAGGTCAACGCCATCTCTAAAAATCATCCCGAGCGGCCCATCCCGTATACGTCGCGTCAACAATCAATCGCTATTCGACTCAATCACGTCACCCATCGGTGCTTGGCCGATTGTATCATCGCATCCTGTCACAAATACATCGTCTTGTGGCCGGCCACATCCAAAGAATAAAACTCTATTAATTATTAATCGACAACACGGTTCTATTCGTCATTGCAGCGCGTTCTACCTAACATCCCACATCAATGAACTGAGCTGGTATGTAAACGAGCACCTAGAGCGGCTTTTCTGATGCTATGATGTAGACTGACACCTTAACGACAGGGTTTTAGACCTTTGTACCTGTAAGCTCGTCAACGAAGATGTCGGGCTACCCAGGAGGCGGTGGTCAACAAGACTATCGCGATGGCTATGGTCACGGCCAAAACACAGACTCGTACTACCAAGATGACCACAATGGGCAGTACTACGATCAGCACAATAATGGCTACGATGCCCACGGTCAGCAGCACAATGATGGCTACTACGACGAATCGTAAGATCATAGATGTCTGGAGCATTAGCTCAGAAGTGTACAAACGGCTAATTTGACGAATAGTGGTTATTACAACGCAGATGCCAATAATCCGTACCATCAGGATGGTGGCTATTACGATGGTCACGACCGGTACCAGAACGAGTACTACGACGATGGTAACGGAGGGTATTATGACCAGAATGCTCAGCATGGCGGACAACCTCGTCGTCGTGGCGACTCCGAAGAAGAGTCCGAAACCTTCAGCGACTTCACCATGAGATCCGATATGGCTCGCGCAACAGACATGGATTATTACGGCCGTGGAGATGAACGGTACGATAGTTATAACGATGGTCAAGGCCGGGGTTACCGCCCACCCTCGTCGCAAATATCGTATGGTGGTAACCGCTCGTCGGGAGCCTCAACTCCTAACTACGGGATGGACTACGGTGGTGCGATTCCAAATGACCAGCGGTCTCGAGAGCCTTACCCCGCCTGGACATCAGACGCCCAGATTCCATTGTCTAAAGAGGAGGTTGAGGACATCTTTCTAGATTTGGCGGCCAAGTTTGGCTTTCAGCGCGACAGCATGCGGAATATGTACGACCATCTTATGGTCTTGCTAGACTCGCGAGCGTCGCGAATGACGCCAAACCAGGCCCTCTTGTCCTTGCATGCGGATTACATCGGTGGTGATAATGCCAATTACCGCAAGTGGTATTTTGCTGCTCATCTAGATCTCGACGACGCTGTCGGATTTGCCAACATGAGTGGTAAGAAAAAGGGCAAGAAGAAGGCTAAGAAGAGCAAGAAGGGTGATCAGAGCGAAGAGCAAGTTCTCGAAGATCTCGAAGGTGACGACAGTCTCGAAGCTGCCGAGTACCGATGGAAGACTCGCATGAATCGCATGTCACAGCACGACCGAGTCCGACAGATTGCTTTGTATCTGATGTGCTGGGGAGAAGCCAATCAAGTTCGCTTTATGCCGGAATGTCTATGCTTCATTTTCAAATGTGCAGATGACTTCCTCAATTCCCCTGCTTGTCAAAACATGGTGGAACCAGTTGAAGAGGGCACCTTCCTTAACAATGTCATCACTCCTCTATACCAGTACTGCCGGGACCAAGGATACGAGATTTCTAATGGAGTCTATGTCCGACGGGAGCGCGATCATAACCAGATTATTGGATACGATGACTGTAATCAGCTGTTCTGGTATCCCGAAGGTATCGAGCGCATCGTTATGGGCGATAAGAGCAAGCTCATTGATGTCCCTCCCCAGGAGCGGTATCTCAAGTTGAAGGACGTTAACTGGAAGAAGTGCTTCTTCAAGACGTATAAGGAGACACGGTCATGGTTCCACTTGATTGTTAACTTCAACCGTATTTGGATCATCCATCTGACCATCTTCTGGTTTTACACGGCATACAACGCCCCTACTCTCCTGGTAGGCTCAAAATATGAACAGCAGGTCAATCAACAGCCTACCGCTGCTGCGCAGTTCTCTATTGTTGCTATTGGTGGTGGCATCGCCTCTTTGATTCAAATCTTAGCAACTTGTGCTGAGTGGGCGTATGTGCCTAGGCGTTGGGCTGGTGCTCAGCACTTAACTAAGCGTCTTCTTTTCCTCCTGGTTGTCTTTGCCCTTAACGTCGGTCCCAGTGTCTACATCTTCGGTATCGAAGGGGCACAAGAAAGTCCGGCCGGAAAGCCTCTGGCCATTGTCCAGTTCATCATTGCCATAATAACGTATCTATTCTTCTCCGTCATGCCTCTAGGAGCTCTCTTTGGGAGCTACCTAACGAAGAATTCACGACAGTATGTGGCCAGTCAGACCTTTACAGCGAGTTGGCCTCACCTCAAGGGCAACGACCGTGCACTATCGTACTTCTTGTGGGTCGCCGTCTTTGGTGCTAAATTCGGTGAATCCTACAAGTATCTGACGCTCTCTTTCCGGGATGCCCTTCGTTACACTGCACTCATCGATGTGAAATCCTGCTTGGGTGACCATGAGATCGGAAATATTCTCTGTCAAAACCAGCAGATTGTCCTGCTTATCCTCATGGTCGTTGCGGATCTATTCTTCTTTTTCCTGGATACTTATCTCTGGTATGTCCTGATCAACACTGTTTTCTCCATTGCGAGGTCATTTTACCTGGGATCTTCAATCTTGACTCCCTGGCGAAACATCTTTTCCCGACTGCCTAAGCGAATCTACTCTAAGATCCTGGCGACAACCGATATGGAGATCAAGTACAAGCCTAAGGTCCTAATCTCTCAGATATGGAACGCCATCGTGATTTCCATGTACAGAGAACACCTTCTGGCTATTGATCACGTTCAAAAACTGCTGTATCACCAAGTGCCATCGGAACAGGAAGGCAAGCGTACCCTCCGGGCGCCGACCTTCTTCGTTTCCCAGGAGGATCACTCGTTCAAGACAGAATTCTTCCCGACCCATAGCGAGGCGGAGCGTCGTTTATCCTTCTTCGCCCAGTCGCTCTCAATGCCAATTCCCGAACCACTACCGGTTGACAATATGCCTACATTTTGCGTATTGATTCCTCACTACAGTGAGAAGATTCTGCTTTCGCTCAGAGAGATCATTCGTGAAGACGAGCCTTACTCCCGTGTCACGATGCTTGAATACCTCAAGCAACTTCACCCTCACGAATGGGACTGCTTCGTTAAAGACACTAAGATCCTAGCCGATGAGACCTCGCAATTTAATGGAGACTACGAGAAGAACGAAAAGGACGATGCCAAGAGCAAGATTGACGACCTGCCGTTCTACTGCATTGGATTCAAATCCTCGGCCCCCGAATACACACTAAGGACCAGGATCTGGGCTTCGCTTCGGTCGCAAACCCTCTATCGTACTATTTCTGGCTTTATGAACTATAGTCGCGCTATCAAACTGCTCTACCGCGTCGAAAACCCCGAAGTTGTTCAAATGTTCGGTGGTAACTCGGATAAATTGGAGCGTGAGCTTGAGAGAATGGCTCGCCGCAAGTTCAAACTCATTGTGTCCATGCAGAGATATGCGAAGTTCAAGAAGGAGGAAATGGAAAATGCCGAATTCCTTCTTCGGGCTTATCCCGATTTGCAGATTGCCTACCTGGATGAAGAAGCTCCTGTCGCTGAAGGTGAAGAACCGCGCATCTACTCGGCTCTCATCGATGGCCACTCTGAGATCATGGAGAATGGTTTAAGAAAGCCGAAGTTCCGGATTCAGCTCTCTGGTAACCCCGTTCTTGGAGATGGAAAGTCTGATAACCAGAACCACTGCATCATCTTCTACCGTGGTGAATACATCCAACTCATCGACGCCAATCAAGACAACTATTTGGAAGAATGCTTAAAGATTCGTTCTGTCTTGGCCGAATTTGAGGAGATGAAGACGGACAATGTGTCACCATATACTCCCGGCGTCAAAAATGAGGTCAACGCTCCGGTTGCTATCTTAGGTGCTCGCGAGTACATCTTCTCCGAGAATATCGGTATCCTCGGTGATGTCGCTGCTGGTAAAGAACAGACATTTGGTACCCTATTCGCGAGAACGCTAGCCCAGATCGGCGGTAAACTTCACTACGGTCACCCGGATTTCCTCAATGGTATCTTTATGACCACTCGTGGTGGTGTATCCAAGGCTCAAAAGGGTTTACACTTGAACGAGGATATCTACGCCGGTATGACTGCCATGCTGCGTGGTGGCCGTATCAAGCATTGTGAATACTACCAGTGTGGTAAGGGTCGTGATTTGGGCTTTGGTTCGATTCTCAACTTCACAACCAAGATCGGAACTGGTATGGGTGAACAACTGCTGTCTCGTGAATACTATTATCTCGGTACACAATTGCCATTGGATCGTTTCTTATCCTTCTACTACGCACACGCTGGTTTCCACGTTCAGAACATTTTCATTCTTCTCTCGGTTCAGATATTCATGCTTGTCTCTATCAACATTGGTGTCATCCGACACGAGACAATTAGGTGTGATTATAATCCTAATGTTCCCATCACCGATCCGCTATTTCCTACCGGCTGCAACAACACGGATGCTCTCATGGACTGGATGTGGCGATGTGTCATATCTATCTTCGTCGTTTTCTTCTTGGCCTACATTCCCCTAGTTGTCCAGGAGCTTACGGAGCGTGGTGTTCTACGGGCCGCCACACGTTTCACCAAGCAATTCTTTTCCGGCTCTCCGTTGTTTGAGGTCTTTGTCACCCAAATCTATGCGAACTCGGTCACGCAGGATCTCTCTTTTGGTGGTGCCCGCTATATCGGAACCGGTCGTGGCTTTGCAACCGCTCGTATCCCCTTCGGAGTCTTGTACTCCCGCTTCGCAGGGCCATGTATCTACATGGGATCACGACTATTGCTGTCGTTACTGTTCGCGTCTTTGACCGTCTGGCAGGGTGCTCTCATCTACTTCTGGGTCTCTCTCCTCGCTCTAGTCATCTGCCCATTCCTCTACAACCCCCATCAATTTGCGTGGAATGACTTTTTCATCGACTATCGTGACTTCCTCCGGTGGTTATCTCGTGGCAACTCGCGATCACACTCATCTTCGTGGATTGCCTACTGTCGATTGTCTCGTACCAGAATCACTGGTTACAAACGCAAGGCTTTAGGCGATCCGTCTGCCAAGCTGTCGGCCGATGTCCCGCGCGCGTCTTTCACAAACGTGTTCTTGGGTGAAATCGTCTCTCCCTTACTGCTGGTCGCATCTACGCTTATTCCATACCTGTTCATCAATGCCCAGACTGGTGTCATTGCCAACGACCCTACTGCTAAGCCGACATCATCTCTTATCCGTGTCGCCATTGTCGCGTTTGCACCAATTGCCATCAACGCCGGTGTCTTGTTCTTCTTCTTCGCATTGGCATGCTGTGCTGGTCCCCTGTTGAGCATGTGTTGCAAGAAGTTTGGAAGTGTTTTAGCCGCCATTGCCCATGCTATTGCAGTGATTGCTCTTCTCATCTTCTTCGTGGTCATGTTCTTCCTTGAAGGCTTTGACTTCACGAAGACCCTCCTAGGAATGATCACAGTTATTGCCATCCAGCGCTTTGTGCTCAAGCTCATCATCTCGACGGCTCTAACCCGCGAGCTCAAAACGGATCAGGCCAACATCGCGTTCTGGACGGGCAAGTGGTATTCTATGGGTTGGCACACCGTTTCCCAGCCAGCCCGTGAATTCCTGTGCAAGATCACGGAGCTAAGCATGTTCGCCGCCGACTTCATTCTTGGTCATGTCCTCCTCTTCATTATGTTACCCGTCATCCTCATTCCGCAGGTTGACAAGCTCCATTCAATTATGCTGTTCTGGCTACGCCCAAGGTACGTTGATCTAGCATTTTTCCGTCGTATCGCGTAACTAACTTTTCTAGTCGTCAAATTCGACCACCCATCTACTCGATGAAACAATCCAAGCTACGAAGAAGGCGAGTGATCCGATACGCGGTGCTGTACTTTACCCTTTTGGTTGTTTTCGTCGCTCTCATTGTTGGACCCGCCGTCGGTGGCAAGATGATCGTCAGCACCAAACTTGTAAACGACTTGAACAACCAATTGCCATTCCCCTTGGTGCAGCCCGATAATTGGAAACTCAGGGACGACACTCAGGGCCGTAACCAGACGGGTACCGGCTCCGCCGGCTACACTGGGGCTGGCACGGCTTCGATGACATCAGCATCCGCCGAATCGACTGATTCGTCAAACAAGTTCCGGTTCCTCTAGACTGTTTTATGAGTTCCTGTATTATAGGAAGACGGCTCTTTGCCAATGAATAATGGTTCTGTCAGGATCAGATCAGCTTCAAGGTGAAGCTTACCATCAATTTGTGGCGCTCATGTATTGGTTTGTGAAGGCGGCATGGTACACGTCTTTTTTACTATTATTTCCATTCCGTTAGACTCGCAGGCATAAATACTTAGTTTCTTTTTCTGCAAACGACAAGGTGGTCTTAATGTTGCATTTACATTGTCATGATCCTCATAGTGTTCCGGCGCTCGTCCTGTGAACATATTTTCTAGTGACCTAATACAACACCTGATTCACTAATTGAGTGCTTGTACATATTAAGACGACTTCCGTATTTCAGTCCTGATACTTTGAATTATGGTGAATTACTACATCCTCGCATATACGCTTCATAGCGCCATTGGTCTCGGATAGAATCAACATACACTAGAAAACATAGCAGTCTCGCATATCTCCAACGTAACATGCGTAGATACTAGCTAAATCGATATTCCCGACGGAGAGGAAGTAACAAAGTCGGTGATAGTTAGCGAGGCTAATAAGACAGGAGCAGATTCATCGAGCATATGTACTGTGACTTCTCTCAGCCTTCAAGGCTAACCACGATACAGCGGCTTTTTCATAACTTCCACCGTTCCAATCTACTAGCCGACCTACCGGTGATTACTAGTAGGCGAATCACATCACCTCATCTGTAGTTTACGTCGAGGGCACCGAATGCGGCCGCAGTGTATTTTCCAGGATCTGACGAATGTCATTAGGTACGAGGGACCACGTTGTATGCCGTGCTTAAGAAACAACTGTTGGTTCTTCGCGCCCATAGACATTAATCATGCTAACAGCATATCAGCCATGTGGCCGGCCCGCATCCACGTCGGATTAACTCAGAGTTTCTAACTAAGCATTTCACCTAGACTTAGCTGTCGAATATAGCAACCAACCATGTGATAAAACCCAGCCCAAGGATTATTAGCCTAGAAGGCCAAAAAATCAAGCGCCCTATCGTAATCTACTTGACAAAACGTGAGGCTTACATGTGAATGTGTGGTCCTATATCGTTTCTAAGCTGCATATAAACTCCAGATTTAGGTTCGTAGGCGAGCTACATTAGGCCTCACCAGACACCAGGGACAAGGGAATTTAGATATATCTCTGCTCACTGGCCAATCAAGTATCCACATGACGGGGGGGCTTCTGATATAGTTCAGTGCCTATTATTTCGGGCCTTAGCCTCCCAGATAATTGCATTAAGGAGAACATACACTTCCCGATACGATGATGGCCGGGAAGCGTATTGCTTCCCTACCCGCTCCGGAATTTTCAAAATGTAAACCCAGTGCGTTGCCAAAATGCCCCAAGGATGAGTATAAACAACCGAACGCCGATTTTGAAGGTCACGGTGAGTTGCCTAAAGTTGCTATATACCGCAAACCTTGAGAAAGCATAATTCTTCGACGGGGGATGAGTATAATACGCTCGGAGGCACAACACTAGGCAACTCTTCTATTAAAGGCCTCCAGATGCCCTCTATCGAGATTGATTTGTCCGGGCATCAAAACGCAAAACAGAAAGTAAAATGTAGTGTGCAAAAAAATACAATTGGTCCGGATCGCCGCTAGCCAGCTGGCTATCTTGTACAGGCATTCTCGTCCGAAGAGAAGAATCAGACGAGTTCAGGCTACGCGTGTATTTAATCGCAGCAAGCTCGCTCCGGAGATTTCACCATATCCCCTTTTCTTCCCCCTTGACATATCCACCTACATCACAACCCTCGCCTACGGTTTCCTCGTCATACCCCGTCTCTCCCCTTCAAGCCGCCATCCTACACAGTATCCATCATGGCCGATACCCAAAAGCTCCTGAAAGGAGCCGAATCAAAAATCCCTACCCAACGGGGCCAGTCTCACAAAAGTGCTACACCAGCGAGCGGGACGTACAGCAAGAAAGCGCTACTCAGCAATATCGACAGCATGTTTGGCGAAGATGAAAAGATCGTCTTTCGGGATATCAAACCTGTTCGACCAACACTACCCCGAGGTCGTTGGCGCCGTATCGAATACTACGCCAAGGCTCCCTTTCGCCAAGCTCGCACGATGTGGTTAGCCACGTCCATTGCGATGAAAGCAAATCGGTGGGTAGTGGTCTCCAGAGTGCCGGCATCCCGTAAGAGCGATCCCCCGCCGTATACGGAGATGCCCCAGACGAGAGGCACCGAACCCGAGTGCCACGAGAAAGAGCATGCCCTGAAGGATCAGTCATCAGAGACTTCCTCTTTCGATGGATCGGATGGGCCGCACAAGCCTGTCAGCCCTCGGAGTTTCGTGTAAAGGGGCTTTGGAAAGGGGCCGCGCTTACAGCTCAGAGTGAGGGTCACCGTTGGATCGCGAGAAGGATGGTTCTAAAATCGATTATATGGAAAGGATATACGCTAGAAAAGAAAGACTAAGGGAAACTCGCTTTTAACAAGGCGTTTGAGAAGCAACTTATCACCTTATTGCTTGGCATAGCTGGGTTTAAGACTTGTGAGAATACACGTTTATGCTCGGGGAAATAGCCTTATCAAGAATTTATGATATTTTTAATCCGTTCTAGCTCGTTTAAGCGCCCTTATACATTGTAGTATACGCCGGCTTCCCTCTTGTGCACCATGGCGGCAGATGGTAGATCCCACTCACCAACCTGTCTAGATTGTGTTATAGCAAGTAAGCCCGCCACGATACTCGGCGACGGTGAGGACCTCGCCTAGAGGCTGCGTGCCCTGGCCCGCCCAATCCTTCTCGAACGGTTCAGCGTCGAAGTCAGAGCGCCCGCTCTCCCCCGGCCCGTCTTGTTCGTGGACACGAGATAGCCGGCCGGTATCAAGTCCGGGGGAACCGGTCCAGGAGGGCCTTGCGGCCGGCGATTAATAACGGGCGAGGATGAAGCCTAGTTGCAGGATGCCGGTGAGGACGGGCCCGTCAAAGGCGTCCAGGTGCGCCGCCGCGAGATGAACGTCGAGCCCTGAGCCGAAGGAATGGCCCATGTAGACTAGCTTGTCTAAGGCGTCATGGCGTCTACTCTAACTCTTACTATTACTCCTATGGTTAAGAGAGGGAGAAAACTAGATGCATATGATGTCGTCTGGGATCTAGGATCCTCAAACTTGCAACGGGAGCAAGCGGGTAACTACGAGTACAATGTACACCTACTTATCTCGATGCTTCATGCCCCCCCGGCCACACTATCTAGCGTGTATGTTCTACAAGTAGGAAAAGAATTGGTCGGTGGCGTCAATAAACATTGATTTGACTCCACCGTCTTAACCGTAATGCGGCTCTAAATTGCCGATCTTCTCTTGACAAGAGACAAAAGGATAGCTAAATATTGGACCGCTTAATAGTCTCGCTTCCTGTCAATGTTAAATGGAGATAAATTTGGGCGAGAATATAGAATTAGTTGTACGGTACAGACCTCACAGCGTTTTCAACTGAGTATTAGCCCTCAGACATAGAAAAGCGAATACAAATCTGATGACGTAGAGGCTGCAACATAAGGAGGCGTGAAGAACAGAGACAATAGCATCTTCCCTACGGGCATCTATTATAAATGTATGGGGTCTGCTTTCCATATCGATGCGGCTGCTCTGATGAAGCCTCGCGAAAGGGAGTGCGGATCTGAGGCAAGAAGATATATCGTTTACGTGGAAAATTCGGTGTCACGACTTCAAGCGCGTTCATTCATCACAGATCACAAGACGGCTTAAGAGCAAAATACAGTCTCAAGCATTCATTTCTAACTGAGAAAAAGAGGGATGCTTGCAAAATCGTACCACGTCTCCAGTCCATATACTTCCAATCGAACTGGTTCATTTACTATCATCAGCCAAGTTGTTCATCGTATTCCTGTCTTGTGCGCGTAAACATCCCTCGAACCACACCATATTCTCCTCTTCACGTGCCTTACTCATCGCTCGGCGAATAGCGTCCCCCCATACCCCAAAATTGCTCGGCCATAAACGTACTGGCTTCAGGCTTCTTCCATAGGTCGTTAAAGGCCGTGAATAGGAAAACATCAGCGGCATTGCTGCTAAATGCGCCCTTGATTGACGAAATGGCGACAGATTGGTGATCCAGGCCAGGAATGGCAGCGCCGTTGGGCTCACCTTGCCAAGGCCATCCCGTCTCTGTCACAACAATGCGCTTGCTCGGGTCGGACAGCTTGCCTCGGATCTTCTGTATCATGGAATTCACGAAGGTGCCGGCATCTGGCGCCCCCGTGTTAGGATCAAAGAAAGGGTGGACGTTGACGGCGCAGTAATCGGATTGATCGCAGAGCTCAGGGTGGGCGAGAACTGCAACGAATGTGTCCACTACCACGACAGGGCCCTGGAATCCCCGAGCTCTCAGGCAGGTGCGTGCTGTGGCGAGCGCTGTAAGTGACTGTTCCGTCGTCGCGGCACCGTTGTTGACTAGTTCGTTGCCAACAGATACGGTGTCGACCATACTCCAGTCGTAGTTGAGACTAGTAGCCATAGTGTCCACCGCCGAATCCACGTTATTGATGTCGAAAATGCCTAAAAGAAGTTTGTTGCCATACTTCTTGGCGGCCTTGGATACCGTGGAAACCTGATCACAATCTACACCATAGAGACGGACAACGCCGTAGTCCTTGGAGAAGAGGGAGAAGTCTCTGTCGACTTCAGCTTCAGTTTTGCAGTTGCCATCGCCCTTGTAGGGCGAATACGTGACGCCGTGAAGACCACTACCGGACAAGGGTGTATCTGGTTGGGTAGGGTAGGTATCCGGCTGAGTAGGGTAGGTATATGGCTGCGTAGGGTACGGATCAGGTTGAGGAACGGATTCTGACAACGGAGAAGAGGCTGGCGTAACTGCTGGAGTCGCCAAGCCGGGCTGCTGCTTAGAGCTCGGCTCTGGAGCAGGCTCAGCACTCAGTGGTGAAGGAGATGGCGGCAGGACAGGAGCAGGGGCCACTACCGGTGGTGCAGTATCAGGTTGTGGTGGAACACTTGAAGGAGGAGGAAGATTGGTAAGACTGGAAGTCTTAGGAGCAGGCGTTCCCATAGGCATATAGACAACAGTCTCGGTAGCGGTGCGGATAGGATTTCCATACTGATCAACATAGATAACAACCTCGGGAAGCTCTGTGCCTTTGGGGAATGCAGCATCGCTCATGGTGATTCTATCTCGCTTCTGAACGAAGGCGCGGTTGGCGCGGTGTCGGTAACCACCATGGCGATGTGCTAGTGGCCAGTTAGCCATTCTTGTTGTTGCTCCTGTTCCACAGAAGGTATAGGTACTGGATATAGGACTTACCGGGCTGTCCGAGGGACAGGTGAAGAAGGGACAAGAGGGCAATAAAGATCGCAAAGAGTCTCATGATTGCGATATAATAGAAGAAAGAAGTTATCAAGGTCGGCACAATTTTAAAATGAGGGTACTGCGCGAGACGACTGGGGACAGATAACGAGTGACTATGTTGTCAGCGCGCGTCAATTGAATACCGCAACAAGAAAACGAGTGACTGAATTGAGGGAGTGACAAGAAGAAAAAAAAATTGAGGGAAAAAAAACCAATTGAGGGTATGAAAGCGATAAATTTTAGGATTAGGCCATCAGTCAACCATAAATCCCGAGGCCCACAGGAGAAACAAAAGGGCAACAGGTGACAGACAATGAAGAGGAGCGTGAGGATATGAATTGTTTAGGGGGAAGAAGCGAGACCACATAAGAGTTGAGGGCAAGATCGAGAGACGCGCAAATTTGGCATGGGTGGAATTGGCCCGGCAGCAAAGGCAGCAAGCGGACACCACAGGTGAAGGGCGAGTCTCAACAACAAAAGACCCAAAATTGGAATGTGCGTTCCTTGGAAGTCTCGAAAAGGGTAGCATGTGACCGTGGAGGAATGGCGCTATTCGAAGGAAGGGATTGTGGGAGGATACATACAACTGAGACAAGATATAACAAGACGAGGGATGTAGCAGGGCGTGGTGGCGTTTGGCGTTGGTAGGCACACAGAGAAGAAGAGAGAGAATTCAGACTTACTGGTCTTGACCACAGTGCTATCTGTTGAGTTAGTTGCCAAAGAAAGACGAAAGTAGCGAGAGAAGGTGAGATTGTGAGTTGTAGGTTGCTTGGCTTGGTGCGTGATTGGATCCTCAGCCGTCTGGATGATGGCTTGACGACGATATCGACAGCGGGAGAGGAGTGAATGCGCAGCTCAAGTCTCAGCGCGGATGTCTTAGTCTGAGTAGTAACAGGAACAGGTCTCACAAAAGAGTGATCTAAAAAGAAATGAACGAGGTCACTGTTGTAGTGATGCAGAAACGAAGAAATGCAGTGTGAAAGGTAGGTTGTAGTTAGAAGAGGAGGATAACACAAGAACGGGACTAGCGAGGAGAAGGTCGACCGGGGAAGTTGAGGTGTATGAGTCGACAACACGGATGGGTATGGTTTGCGTACCAACGTACCGTACCTAGTACATATGTACCTAGAAGTAGGGCTGTCTTAGGTAGGTAGGTACGGGTAGGTTAGGTAAGGTACCTGTGATAGAAGTGAAGGTGGTGTGTAGAACTTGTAGTTGAGCCTCAACTTGAAGCATACCATTGTACCGATGTACCCGTGTATCATATGTGTATGTGTGGCAGTTGTCCCGGCGTGCTGGGTGATTACGGTGCCTACATGGGTGGATAGTAAGGTAACTTAAGTAGTAGGTAGGTACTGGCACACGTATCGAGTGATGGTGTATAGCCAGACACCTATTCCTAGCAGGAACGCTCAACACATCGCTTCCCAAACATAGCATGGCTCGCACCTGCCTTGTACCTGCTCACAGCCGCGGGTTCCTGACGATTATCCAATCGCACCTATGGAAGGTGTCAACTCCTTGGGCGCCAGTCAGCCTGGCCCCATGTTTGATATTGACGCCATGCTATGTTGCCGAAAACCAATGCAAACTGCCTGCCTGGGTAGCCTTCCACAAGAAGATAGAGGAGGGGTCATTCTCTTGCCACATGGCCTCCCCATACTGAATAGAGAAAATGTGATCGATTCACTGTCGACAGGTGGTGTGCCCTGGAAAGTCATTTGAAGTTGTCATGTATTAGCAATTAATATGTAGTCTATATTGTGGGCTTGCATTCCACTCTATTCACGCTGGGTGTGTGTAACCACGCCGACCATATATATTCCCGCGAACGAACCGTGACATAATAATAGTAATACTTTTTCTTGCCTGTCATATCAGGAATCGAGGCTACGGAGCGTAAACACGGGATAGGTTAAAAAAACAATACCTAACTAGCTACCCGACGCTGACTGTCGGTTAGTCTTCCGGGTCATGACCTTCGTGATGGCATGCCGAATTACCGTGCCCGCCTTTTCTATCTCCTTCTTCGACAATGCAGACGTGATGCACACTTTAAGCGCTGGCTGAATGTTGACATCTGTGTCCTTCGGTCCAAGGCTGCTAATCAACGGCATCGTCTTTAGCCGCGTGATGAGGACTCCGTTCGTGAGTGACTATGAACAGGGTTATTAGTCGCCCATCCATCCGTCGTACCGTATTATTGAGCCAAAACAACAGAGAAAAAAAACGAGAAGTTGCAAAATGGGGGAACTTACCTCCTCCACGCAGTCTGAGAAAAGTCGCTCCTGGCTCTCGATGCTTAACTGCCGAGCTTGAATTACTTCTGGCTTAAAGACAATAAGCATTACGGGATTCTCGGGATCACTTGTGCAGACCACCCAGTCGCTACGGGGGTCCAGCTGTGCTCGCATCGCGCGGATGTTCTCACGGCACTGGATCAATATGTCGGGGTTGCATTGCAATACGTTCAGGGTCTCGCTCGCCGTCACAGCAGACATGGCAGGGAGGGCAGCCGAGTACGTGTAGGCGAGGGCATTGATGCGCTGATGCCTGACCACGTCCGTGGATCCAGCACAAAAGCCGCCCGCAGCACAGAGAGGCCCGGCCAGAGAGCCAACGATGACATCCACAGCTTCAGCATCAACGTTTTGTGCTTCCGTCAATCCACGGCCATTGCGGCCTAGGACACCAAATGAGTTTGTCTCGTCAAGAGCAAGACGGAACTTGTACTTGTCCTTGAGTTCAATCTGAGATAATCGTTAGTATAATATGTATGTGATGCGCAGTCATTCAAGTCGTAGAATAAAGGTGCTTACAAGCTTGGGCAAGTCAGAGCAGTCGCCGACCATCTCAAAAAGACCTTCGGTGACAACGAATCTCCTCGTCAGAATCTTCTTCTTTGCTTGTTCCTCCGCTACCTTCTTCATGACACGCTCCAGATCCACCATATCGTTATGGTTATACCAGCGGATAGAACTACGGGAGGCCTCCAAACCCTTGCGTATAGAGTAGTTCACCATCTTGTCCGCAACGATGACGTCGCCTCGCTTGCAGAAGCAGGGGATGACGCTGGTGATGGTCGAGAAAGCATGGGCGTACACGATGGCGCTCTGTGTACCGAGAAACGAGGCAATGTCGGCTTCAGTCTGCATGTGAACATCTTGCGTGCCGTAGAACTGCGGCGGGCCGCAGGGGCCGACGCCATAGGTGCGCAGAGTCTGGATGGCCTTTTCCTTAATAGATTCGCTTGCATTGAAGTTGTAGAAGTTGTACGACGCAAGGTTAGTCACCGTCCTGCCGCTTACGAGTTTGACCTTGGGGCCTGTCGGTCTGCCCGCCAGATCTCGTCAGCGCCCTATCCAACTCAAACGAGATATACGAATTGTCCCTTACCCAATAACCATAGGTATCCTCTCGGCCTCGTGCTCCTCAAAGCTCGTTGGTTCGGCAACAAGGGGTTCTGGTTCCCAGTCCTTGACGAGCTCGTCGATCTCGTCCTCTCGGAGCTTGATGTAATTGGAGCCATGGGTGGGGTACGAGGGCGACAGCAAGTAGCGCACGAAGAATATCACGAGCACAAGTTCGATGGCGGATCGGATGGGGTCGTTCTGGTAGCTCGATTGGATGTATCGGATCAGGACGGCACTACCGGGGACTCTTTGAAAGGCCTCGAACAATTCGTGCAGCGAGGCCTGCAGATAGGCCTGAGCCTCGTTTAGATCCATGGTTCTCGGTGCGTATCAGCGACGCGATGCGATTCATAGGAGAATTGAGTCGAATGCGCAATGAAAGGCCGAAAAGGAGGTCACAGAGGGCTGCCTGGCAGTCCGGGTCGAGGTTAAATAAATTAAGGATCGTCTAACTACCTACCTGTGGGTCCACCCCTAGTATACCCACGAAGCACCAGTGCTGAGTGGGGGGTTTAATCTGTAACCCTACGTTTTCTGTAACTTTTTATATATTATTAAAAATTAATAGTTTAAAAAAATCGCAAAAATAAACGGGCAACGTACGGAAGTTCGGAATACAATTTTGGACCTTTATATATAACGTGTTTATTTTTGCGATTTTTTTGGTTGATTTTAGCTATAGTTTCTGTTTGTAGGTACGCGTAGGTCTGCTGTAGCAAATAGCTAAAACTAACCAAAACGAATCGCAAAAATAAACAAATAACTTATAAAGGTCCATAATACAATTCTATACCTCTGTACGTAAGCTGTTTATTTTTGCAATTTTTTTTAGCTAGGTTATTGCAGAGTGTTCGTTTTTTTGGCCCAAATGTTCGATTTAGTGATTATATAATATAACGCTGCCGAATTGACCAAAAAACGAACACTCCGTAATAACCTAGCCGAAAAAAATCGCAAAAATAAGCAGCTTGCGTACGGAGGTATAGAGCTGTATTCCGGACTTCTATACGTTGCCCGTTTATTTTTACGACTTGTTTTGGTTGGTTTTAGCTATTTGCCGCAGGCCTCCCGCACGCTTTCCGCACAGGACCTACAAACGGAAACCATAGCCAAAATTAACCGAAATAAATCGCAAAAATGAACAGGCAACATACAAAGGTTCGAAATACAGTTCTATACCTCCGTACGCAAGCTGTTTATTTTTGCGATTTTTTTACCATTTTTAAGGCTGGCAGAACTGGTCTACGTATGTAAAAGTTACAGAAAACGTAGGGTTACAGATTAAACCCCCCACTCAGCACTGGTGCTTCGTGGGTATACTAGGGGTGGACCCACAGGTAGGTAGTACATTTGCATTTGCATTTGCATTGGAGGGACGTTAGTTACAGGCAGCTAACGCGTCCAGGGCAGCGCGCTAATTGGACAGGCCAGCATTTTAGGTACCACTATATCATCCTCACCCCTGTTATTACCTAATCAGGAAATAATGGGTTGGTACGACAAACTGTGTGCGCAGTACATGAAGATTAGGCGCGTAGTTAGTTATAAGCGTGCTAGGTTAGACCATTCATGAGGAAGGATCATCTCGAAGCTGTTTGGTTGCCATGAGATGGGACTAGGTAGAATTTCAATTTCTTCTTGCGGACACGTACGTACAATATAATGCTCTGTTTATCATCCCTCTAGTGCCCCGAGGAAAGCTAAATTCTCATTACCATCAACTACCTTTGCGATAGGGGATACAGGCAACTCTCCTCCATCACTAACATGGCGAACATAAGCCTCTGCCACCTTGATCCACATGGCCTTCTCTGTTCTGCTTGCACCGGCGCCCTGCCAGACCCAGACACTGCTGCCCGTATCAAGGAGAAAGACATCATTGCTGTCTAGATCAGATTTGGCCATCTCGTTCCCTTGCTTAACGACGTCGAACTCGAGTGATCCCGAGGCGTCCGATAAGCGCCATAACTTGCGCGGCCGCCGGCTTTCGTGGGCCGCGACCGGTCTCGCAGCCCTGAAGGGCCCTTCAGCATCTTCTCCACCAAGCACTGTCACATTCGGAGTTAGTAATTCACATCTTCAGCTAGATCCATAGGTGTCGCGGGTTTGCATATGGCTCTTTGTGGCCCCAGCCAAAACAGGAACTTTTGTGACTAAAGAGCATGAGCCCAGAGAGTAACTTACAGCTGACAACCGTCCGTGAGCGCGACTCGGACTGAGAGAGCACCTCGACGTCGGTGTGTTTTGCCATTGTCATATCATGAACCACTTGCGCCGCCTTAGCCTTTTCCATCGGGCTGCAGTTCTTGCCTTGCCAGACCCAGATCTTATCGTTGCGCTCCAAGACAAAAACATCGTTCTCATCAAGGCTCTGCCATGTCGGCTCGACCTCATAGACCATAATGGAGTCGGCTCGCTTGGCCAGTGGATGTTTAAAGACCCTCAGGAGCATCAGGGTCTCCTTAGGCTCTTCCTCCGTTTCTACATGTGTGAAACCAGAGCGTACGCCGCCAGACAGTATCCGGATGCGTGAGAATAGAGCTATGAAGTCATCCGACGGGTCGTTCTGGAGCTCACGGTGCTGCGTGGCGGCTCCATGTAGGTACTCATCCAGCTCGACCGTTTTGTAAGCTGCCGTGCCCGTCTCGTCCTGGGTGCTCTTGCTACCAAGCCAGAAGAAGATGTCGTGACCCAGCTTTTCCTCGCCGTCCTTGCTTCCCACTTTGTAAGAGTGCAGGATGATGTAGCTATCCCCCTCGTGGAAATCTCCGTATCGGTGTTTAGGCACTGCGACAACCTCGAATTCCTCGATTCGCCAGATGTGAAACCCAGACGCCTCCCCCACGCCCTGCCAAGCCGGCTCGGTGGCTGCTGAGTTGTATTTGACCTTATGGTCGATCTCGCTGCCGATGAACTCAACATTGCTGTCTCTCCAATCGTCCACCGTCAGGTGCACTAGATCCCCGTGCGGTGGCATTGCGTCGGAACACTGTATGCGGGATGCTGCCTCCTATAAAGTACGAAGAAGCCTTCTCAGAGCACTTAGTACCTGGGTATATACAATAAAAAAGAAAAAAGGACGGAATGCGAATACAGTTTTTAGGACAGGCACGCTAATGTGAGTACTTTCCCCAGAGGATGCAACAACTGACGTAATGAGGCTTCGGGAGAAACCACAATGGGCGGGGAAATTGTTTCAGGAACCAGATGACTGGCTCCCGTCCCATTTCATTCCAGTCATCTCAACAAGACTACCGCTCAAAGATGGTCCTCCCCATCCCCCCTTTTTCGCGATTAGGAGGCTAATAATTACAGACAGTATGGGTTATTCTTTCTTCTTCTTCCTCCCTCCATACACATTATTGTCAGACTACGCAACCAAGGTCCTTAATTGCAACCACCACGCCTCTATCTACTACTACGCACCACCATAGGCAGACTGTATTCTAAGCCTACCTAGCTAATTAGCCAAAGGCGTTTTTTTATAAATCCACTAGCGGCCCCTTTGGATAACCTGATTACAGGCCTTTCGTGTCTTCTATAGATATGCGCAAGCATCGTGGGCTTTTGCACACCTTAAAAAATGATGTCGCGACCAACCCGCCCGTTCCCCTAGGATGGGTACGAGCCTCTCCGTCCCCCAGGCCCGTGCTGAAGGGATTCCCTGAGTGAGGTCTGCTGGTATGCCCAGAGCACTAGGAGAGACTTAGTAAAAGATCCTCTGTAGCCGAAAGGATGCGAGGCGTTCATGGCGGGGCTGTCATTGCCGAAAGGTTTTACCCTCGATCAGACGTCTGATCACGTCTCGTAGGTTAATTTACGGATTAGCAAGTTTAGCAAAGTGCTTAGACCATATCCATCCGACTTGATCGTTGGGGTCATTTTGATTCTTAGCAAGCCATAGTTCACCTTTTTCGGCGAGTACATCGAACAACTGCCAGATTAGCTACACACTTTTAGGCTTGGCCAAATCAGCTACGTACCTCTCCAGATTGGTATGTCAAATATTCGTAGCCGGCTTCCGTTTTGCTTGTGGAAATGTAGAAGTCAAAAAGAGATGCTGCTATCCACAGTACGTTGAATCCCTGGGAAGACCTAGGAGAATCTGGGGGTGAATCGTTTGGCGGTATAATCTGTTCAGCAATTGGGCTTAAATGATCGGAAAGACCACTGATTGGTGCGGTCACTTCCTCAGCTGTGTCTATTTCCCCTTTGCCTGCATACTCGCCGTCGCAAATCTCCAAGCCCTCGATATAAGGCGGTAAAGAGGAAAGAGCGAGTTCCTGAAGATGCAATCCAAGATGACGACGAAAGCTAACCGCACGGTAATCCCCCTCGGGCTCACCGCCCCAAGAGTCGCACAATGAGCAGGAGTTCTCGCCAAAACGGTCTGGGTGCTCCCCGCACGTCTCCAGAAGAAACGGAAGCTGGCCTAGAGTGAAATCTCCGGGATGCTTGGTTACGATGTGTTCCTTCATCTGAGCCTGCGAGGTATGCAGTTTCCCAGGGCATTGGATGCAGCGCCATATCTTTCTGTGGTTTTCCATTTCGTGATCGAACCATTCGTGCCGAGTTGCATACATATCCATCGAGCATTTCTCAAAAGTGCAGACGTATGGAGTTAGGTCTGACAGTACATGGTGACTATACGGGACAAGTCAGTTTCAACAAGGCCGGAGAATAATTAGCCTATCTAGAACTCACATCCAGTCGTTTTGGGTTTCCATGACCTGGATTGTTCTGCAATAAGGGCACTCGAATTCTTCATCGAACTCTAATTCTACTCCGTTGAACTTGATATCGGTCAGTACGGGGACAGACAATCCTCCAGTCTCGTTCGTCCCAAACGCCGAGAAGGTCGTTGTAGTTGTGCGGAAACTAGGTTTCATTGAGAGCCGTTTGGAATCGAGGCTGTTCGGGTCCAAAATGTCTTCATAGGTTGTAGCCTTCGTTGATGCCGGGTTCTCCATAATCGAGTACGCGTCCTCGTCATCATGCCTTTTCCCCAAGCGGTCCGAATGGAGTTGGCGATATTGGATGATTTCACGCCTGCGAGCCATGCAGATGCCTAAGCGTTCAGCCAGCCATGCCGATTGCATAGTCTTCGGGAATTTGTCCTTTACATGTCTAATATCTAGCCCGGGGTCGAGATTGAGCGTATCCAGCTCTGGGAGTCGACCACGAGGCCGCCGCCTACGAATCAGTATTGACAAACGGAGCAAATGGCCGACCGAAAATTTAGTGTTCGTGAGCAGCTTGAGCAGCTCGGTGATTGGAGGACCGTAAGGAGTACCGAATTCATCGAAATCATAGGTGACCCTATTTTGTACATCTCCTGCCACGATTGCCGAGGCTTTCAAACAATTAGTTGAAGTCTTTACTGTGATATCGTGACAGATTGTCACGTACTTCTTTCGATTAAATCCTGGAGGTGATTCAACTGGCGAACTACAGCTAACCTCAATTCTTTAGCTCCTCTGAGCCGGTGATCCAGAGAAGTCGGCATGTAGGCACGATGGAATGCGCCGATGTTGTTAGCCCATATCCTGAACCGGGCACTTTCTCTATCCGCAGATGGAAAGTAGTTTTGATGGTTGGAGTCTTTTATCAAAGTACACAATCTCTCAAGACCATTTGTGATGGCCAGTGATAAAGTAGATATAGATGGTAACGTCGACCCCTCTTGCTCCATTGGGGACAACTAGAATTTAGGACACAGGGAACAATCCTAGGGCCGCAACCTTTTGCATAGGAGAATTCGAGACTTTAATAATAGAGCCAGTAGTAGCAGTATAGAGCCCTGGGGCACCTTTTATAACATGATAGATCGATAACAAGCAATGTCTTGCATAGAAAGAGAGGGGTTCAGGAATCATTATCCAGGTATAGTTAGTCACGTGTGCAGCTGAACCAATGATTAGAAGTTCAGCTAAGAGGGGTTACTTGGGCCTATCTAAATCATAACGAGGAATGATCACTTCCCAGTTTGCTCTCTCGACATTGAATCAGCGCCAAAATTTCCTTTCCTTTTCCATTTCTTTTTTTCTTTTACAGGATGTCGGGCTTCGAGATCGCCGGGATCGTACTCGGCGCATTCCCTATCGCGCTTGAAGGTTTCAAAGGACTCCGATCTTACCTTCAATTCGCTCAGACATGGTGGGAGTATGAGGCAGAGTTGGATGATTTCATATATAGCCTGGAAAACGAGTCCATGTCTTACTCTCAAAATCTGGAAATTCTTCTAGCGCCTCTTGGGTTGTCAGAGGATCAGGAAAGAGCCTTGATGCGAGGAGACTTGAAATCGTGGAACGACCCGGCCTTCCGCGTCGAGTTAAAGCATAGGATTGGGGATCTGTACTATGAAGCCTTGGCGAAGCGCTTACAGAACATTAAGTTGGCCCTTGATGAGGCGTATAGCTTACTACCTATTAAAGACGGCAAGGTTTGTTCCCGGAGCTCTATAAGTCCTACAGACGAGTATATATCTAGTGGGCTAATAAGTAAAGGGGCTTAGGTGACATATCTAGAATCATCCCCTGTCAAGTGGGAAGTTAGGCGTGTCATGTTCAGCATCAACCGCAAACGCGATCCACTACTTACAAAAATCAAGCACATAAACGACTTCATCTATAAACACCTCCATCGAGACTCCCTTATCCCTCGAAAGGCTTCCACAGGCCAGAGAAATAGGTTTCTCACCCTACAAAAACAAGCTGTAGCCTTGATGACAACGTTGCAGCGGGACTGGGACTGCCATTGCCGCAAACCTCATGCTCTGGGCGTTATGACAGAATGGGAAATAGGGACAAAAGGTAAAGCTCAAGCAACAGGGATGTTCAAACTGATGATAGATGAGCCGTCTCAAAGAAGACTGTTGAGAGTGGATTTTACTGAGCCTCTGGCTCAAGAGGTCAACGCGCAAGAACCATCAGCCCTCGAACTCAGTTATGAAGCTTCCAGACAGATAGGATTGAGGAATCATACTCAAAGCTTGAGGAAGGCCGGCAAACAAAAAAATGTGTCCATCGCCGCGATCTCAGGTCTTTCGACGGCCTTGGCGCCTTCTCATACCACCACCGAGTCACTATGGAAGGATAAGCCAAAAAGACTCCTGAAATCCGCGTTAAAGCGAAATTCTCGATCAGTTGTTCCCGCGACCATATCCGCACAAACAGTACAAACCAGAGTGGTGAATTTCGAATTTGATAATAATGACGACAGACCAGGGCCTGCACGAGAACACCGTCGGCACCAACTGAATATCTGCTCCATATTGACTGTTGATTTTAACGGCCGGCGTATTGAATCTTTCCAGATAGAGCCCTCTGGCAAGATCGGTTTTCAACCTGACCCACGTGATCAGTCCTCGGTGGCGACTTGTAAGGAGTTCTCGGAGTCATTTTCTTCTTATTTCGGCTACTTTTCAAGCAGAATATTTCCTTTGGGGGCCAATACAGTGCCTAGAAGCTTCTAAAGTCCTCCTAAATATACTCAGAATAGTGATAACTGACTCCGAGTGCTCTAGGTGTCCAGACTCGGCTCGATAGTTACTCGACTTTAACCACCACCATTCTACGCGACAGAATGAGTGCGGGACTGCGTATGGCCAAAACCATTCTAAGTCTGGGCACATCCACATGGGTGCCGAGTGGCTGGCGAACACAAGATATCTGCTTGCTTAAAACCCAGGATTCGCATCAAGTAACCGGCCCATACATTCTCCACGAATCCCTCTCAGCAGCCGTGAGCCAATCCTCGCGTTCCGCTAAGCAGCACACCGAGGCATCGTTATTCATGCTCGGCGTGCTACTTCTCGAGCTGCTATATGGACAGCGATTAGAAGACCAACCGTTTCGCCAAGAGTACTTGAACAACGGGAGGCCAAACGACTACACGGATCTCTGTACTGCTAAACGGTGGCTAGAAGGGGTCTGTCAAGACTTTGATGATCCCATCGCGGAGGCCATTAGACTTTGTATCGACAACGCATTCCAAGCTCGCGCAGATTTCAGTGAACCGCAATTCCTACAAGCCGTGGTGGAAGGCGTCCTAGTTCCCTTGGAGAATTTCGTAGCGAGTCTCTTTCTGTCGCGATTATAGAGCCTACGAAGTCTCCCTAAATGCCTTGCACACTCTCTACAACACTAGGCATTACTTAGGACCCATTTCTAAGCTTTACTGGAGATCCTGTAGTGTTATTCTAGCACTATATCAAGCTGAATCGGATCTATGCCTAGCCCGGACGATCAAATGCCTAAGTCGTACACCGGCAGGTATGACGTTTGGGCCCTCGGCGAGGCCTAAGAGAGATAGATATGAGCATGATGCTTATGACACTACATATTTAGACACGCGTAAGAATATCGAATGGGTTTTAATTATATATCGTAATTTCAGGCATGAGCTGAATCCCTTTTTCGCAGGGTAACGAAAGAAAGAAGCAAAAGGAGAAGCAAAGCCAGGGATCGAACTGATAGCTTGTGTTCATGTATGGGTTAAGAAGTAGGAAGTGGAGCCGTTAGGCTAACCATGCTATTCATTCCAAGCTGCACCATTCTACAGACCGAGTCCAGGGATGACCGAGGAAAACAGGGGGGGTTTGGAGAAAAAAAAAAAAAAAGAAATAACTGTCAAAAATCGAACTCATGGTTCGCCAGGTTATTCCAAAGATTACGGAGTGGAGTAAGTTGGGTTGAACACGGGCTGGAAAGGTAAAAGGCATTTACAGCGTACGGTATTCAATCCCACTCCAAAGAAACATGTATCTAAAACATCTTATATACCACCAGGCGGAGCGGGGCAGAAGTGGATCCATGTGGGGATTGCAGCAATGTACGTACCTAAAATAACACGCCGAAAGCCGACTTACATCACTCCCCTCCTTTGAAAACCTCATATTGATACCAGCAACAAACACGCATCTTTTGATTTGCAATATCATTACAACATTGGTTATACCGCTACACAAACCTGGGAACCAGTTTCTCAAATGGCAGCCTGTATCTTCTGTAAGATCATTAAGGGTAAGTCTAAATCCAATATGAACACGAATGCCCACTCCTTGGCTCTCCGTCTTTGCTACGTCGAACTTTTAAAGGGTTGTAATTTAAGTTCTCTTCTACACCTATACCGTGTCACTGATTCCTTACTTTGCCGGCCAACCCCAACAATCTTCATACCAACTAAAAAAATTAGGAGAGATCCCATCCTTTAAGCTCTTCGAGAGCGACAAAACGCTCGCGTTCCTAGATATCGGACCCCTAAGCAAAGGCCACGCCGTAAGCGACCACAAATGTGCTCATCCCTGGTATTGAGAATCGCATATACTAATCAATTCGCCTGGATAGCTCGTGATCCCAAAGTTCCACGGCGCGAAGCTGACGGATATTCCCGATGATCACCTTAGTGAGATCTTGGTATGTCCCATGCGGGGCGGGGTGAGATAGAAGAGAGCGTGTGTGTGAGAGGGGAAGAGAGAAGTTTGGTATAGCTAGCTAACCATCTCGTGTCTTTCTGCTCGCCGATAGCCCGTAGCCAAGAAGCTCGTCACAGCTACCGGCGCCGTCGACTACAACATCTTGCAGAACAACGGCAGGATCGCGCACCAGGTCGTCGACCATGTGAGTCATGTGTTCCAATGATACCAATTCTAGTAAATAACTAGAGGACTAACTCCACGCTTCCTCAACACAACAGGTTCATTTTCACATGGTAAGAGCATCTATCTTGTTAACCTCGGCTTCCCAAGACTCGTGAGGACTAATCATATACACATAGATCCCTAAGCCCAATGAGAAAGAAGGCCTAGGCGTCGGTTGGCCAACACAGCAACCAGATATGGAGGCCTTGAAAAAGTACTTCGAGGAGGTCAAGTCGAAGATGTAAGGACAGCTAATTAGTTAACTACTATCGGGTAACGTCTGCTATGCCGGTTTGTGTAGGTACCTAGTATATTTCAGTTGATGAAAAGGCATGTACCTATCTATCATATCAATCGAGGCGATGCAATGGTATGCAGGGAAGACCAATTCCTAGGACTCGCAAAATATATCGCAGTACCAGCATGCCTAGTAGCCCCCTAGTCGCCCATCTACCAGTAATGCCACAAATAGTCTATACGAATTTTATGGCTACTATATATACAATCCTATGCTCTTTTTAGCTCTAAGGTCCCGTACCTCTCTCGATCTCTTTTGCTACTAATTCGACCGAGATATGCTTAGTCTAAATCATCTGAGGATGTCTCCACTGCCACTGTTGCGGCTGGCGTGCTGTTGGAAGTCGCTACAGCTTCCCATGGCGGATAATGTTCCAGCTTGCCATCAGGCTTGATGACCCCTATTCTGTCGTAGAGCGTTCTTGACCGGATGTATGGGTCCAAACGCCAGTACTGTTCTCGTAGTTTCTGAGCAATGGCGTTTCGCTCCGACTTAATGGCCTTGCGCTTTGCCGCGTCGTCCTCATGGATCCATTCAATTGTCTTGCTTTCATATTCTTGGTAGAGCGATTCCCGTTCTTGGATAAGCTTGTCTCGGGTCGCCGTGTCCTTCATCTTGTCGTTCTCACCTGGTATCGGTTCGATATATTTGTAGCTCCACCCCGACGTACCGTCCATCTCGTCGGGTATTTTATCTATGGCGATGAACTCTTCTAGCTCCTTCACGTTGTTTGTGAAGTGTATCTTGCTTGCGACAACGGGATCCAGCCACCCGCGGATGATCCTCCATATGCCTAGGGAAAAAATTTAGCAAACCCGCATACCAGAACAAGATCAATTCCACTGACCTTGAAATACCCAAGGGGCTTTATGCACAAGTACGACTCCCAAGCTTTCCGGGTAATTCGCCTCGAAACATTTGACCATAAATTTAACCGGCGTATAGTCCTAAACTATGTTAGGATAACTAGCAGGGGGATTTATGAAGTCAGCTAAAGCTTACCATGTTGGCCAATGAAAACCCGGTCAGGTCGAAGACAACGCACTGCATGAAAGTCAATTGAAAGAAGCGATAGCAGATCGGGGACGGGGTACATACGCCTGTGTCGACTGGCGGGGATAAGAGGAATCGGGTGGTTTCGATCAAATAGACCGTATACCGCTCGAGAGAGGCTTCGGACTGTTCACCCGCCTTATGCAACCGAGCCCTACAGACGCAAATGGGTCGTCCTGCTTTGTCGATTCCGTAGCAGTAGCTCTTCCCAAGCCGCATCTGCGCCAGGAAATCCTCTCCTTGTGCCTTGGCCGACTCGTCGCTACTCTTCTCGTTGATCAACGCATACTCCTCTCCATTCACCATGACGTCGGTGTCTACTCGCATTTCTGAAGCTCTCCAGTTCATTGTCGAGATCATCATGACTAGAGCTCTCTGCAAGTCCCACTTTCGAGCCCGTAGGAAGCGCAGTAGTAGAGCATCTGGGTTGTCGTGCTTTACCATGGCCCATATAGTCGCCCGAATCTCTTCTGGCGGGTGTTTGGCCAGAGTCTCGTGGTATGCCTTGGTCTCACCCCATTTATCCTCGGGATCGTTCTCTTTTGCGGCGGGCTCGGCTGCATCCTTGTCGGTGCTCTTGTTCTCTTTGCCCTTGTCCCTCCTCTTCTTAAAAGGATTCAGGTTCTTCTTCTTGGGCTTATCCGAATTAGCAGTTCCCGTCCTCCCCTGTTCCGAAGGTGTGCGCGCATCTCCCTCGGCGCCATCTTCGTCAAAGACACCACATACTTGCAAGAACATTTCCCAGAACTTGCGCAATTTCTCTTCCTCTTCCGAGGTCAGATTCCCCGGTCTTCCGGGAAGTGCCTCCATATCTTCGCGTATTTCTCCCGTACAGGACTCTTGATGCGCTTCTTCGACTCCTAAGGCGCCGGCTGGAGCGCTATAGACAGCGTTGTAGAGGAAGACCGCGCCTGCAATTAATGGAACAAGATATAATGCGTATGAGGTGGAACTATGCAGCGAGACGCGATGGAAGCAACCCTGTGACCCGCGAATGCAAGCAGCGGGGCTCTGACAGGCAATTCGACGGCGAGATAAATTCTCGACTAAGCCAGCGGCACTGCACCTAGCTCTGGAGGGGTCGTTAGCGAATTGTTGAAGCGACGCGGCGGCGGCGGCGGTGGTCGTGGTGGGATGCTGGGCGGAGTGCGAAATGCGACCGACCCGAGCCCAAGCGGGGTCCAATTTCCTAGAGTGAGAAATGGGTCGGGAGGGCGGTGAAAGAAGACGGATACGAGAGCACGACGCAAGGGACGTAGAGCACTGAGAGAATCCAAGCAGGCCGAAGACGCGGTGAGACGGCCTCATGGAAGCTGGGGAAAAAGAATTGGGCGAAGAGGGAATGTAATGTCCGACTGAGCCGAGCCACAAACCAGCCAAGTCAAGGAGGCGCAGTTCGACTCAAGCAACCCGCCAACCGACCTACCTACTACCTATGTACTATTAGACTACGCAGGTAGGGGTTGCAATCTGCGTTAGGCCTAGGGTAGCGGCAGCCAGCGGTAGCAGAAGCAGTAAGCACACGACTGTGTCGTGGACTCAGGTAAGGAGGTGATATAAAACTCCTACCTGGGAGTAGGAGATATCGACCTAGGTACCTAGTCTCAGTCCCGTCCCTTCATGATGAGTGTGCGGCGCACTAGTTGAGGAAAGTATCACAGCAAGAAGAACGGCAAGCAGGAGTGGGCCGGTTTCAGTTTCGACGGACCGAACAATTCAAATTAGCAAATGAGTGTCAGTTGTGTTGATTGGCGAGAAACGCTTCCATTTACAACTGCTCACAACCTACATACATACATAGTACCTCTTAATGATGAGCCATCAAAAAAAGGATAGAGTTACGTCACTAGGTAACATAAAGTGTACCCAAGGTTACCTGTACTTTCAGAGCCTAATACCGGGCAGTGAGCACGTGTGCTGTACCTATCACAGGTTTAAACCCCGCTATCCGCTTAGTACCTACCTAAGTAGAGGCTTAGGTTACAGCATTAAGTATGTACCTAGATACTACCTACTTCCCCGCGGATCGCCAAAATATTGACACTCAGGACCCAATTAATAACAGAGTCTAAAACATAGACGTCGACTGTGATGAAGTGCTACTAGTGCTCTGTTATAGCCGTGTTAAAGGAAACGATCGCAAAAGCTCCCCTTCTTTCTATTGCCTGCTATTTCCCCTCTCGGTCCCTCAATAGAGAAAGGGAGTCATGTCTGCGAACGAAGGCCATGATAGCTCAAGACGAGCGCGCTCCAACTCGCGATCGCGTCCCACGACACCCCTCCGCCCCTCGTCCCGATCCTCCTTTCGCGAATCCGCCCAGCGGAGTGTCGATGGCCATGAACCATTTCCTCTAAACACTTTCGAGCCTGCCTTTGCCGAACTATCGGATGCCGTAGCCGACCTCGAGGCGAACATGATGCACTTTCAATTGATGCACGAGAGCCTGGCTCGTTTTGGCGAGAGCTTTGCCAGCTTCTTATACGGGCTGAATATGAATGCATTTTGCGTCGACTTCCCTGAAGTAGGCGAGCAACCTTGGTTGACTATTATCGGGCTACCTAGGAGCTGATGTATTGCGTGTAGGGGCCAATTGCCGAGTCATTTCGTAGAGCGAAACAGAACGAAGAGCAGCCCGGTATGGTGCCTTTAGAACGAAAATCTACATTTTGGACAACAGGCTGATCTAGATTATCTTCAGTCCGATCTCGAAGCACAGAACGTGGTGAAGTGGACGGAGAAACAACGTTTATGTATGACCCCGTCTCCACCTGGTAACTCAAGTCCAGTCTCTTCTAACCATCTATTTAGGACTACCGATATGTCCTTCGTGGAGAATCCGTCAACTGCCTCCAAACCGACCCCTAAGAAGTTCACATCTGCCGATACTCGACAATCGCGAATGCCAGCCTCATCACGAGGCGGTACCCAGTCAAGAGGACGGAGTGCGTCAGGCCGAGGTCGGCCGAGTGGTCTTGTAAGGCCTCGAGCTCGTGGGCTAAGATGAACACA
Organism: Nemania abortiva; assembly: GCA_022578505.1. NCBI lineage: Eukaryota > Fungi > Ascomycota > Sordariomycetes > Xylariales > Xylariaceae > Nemania > Nemania abortiva. The sequence goes on along the minus strand of MU392728.1, from coordinate 36,377 downwards.
GGAAACATCTTGGCTCCTTTACGATTTATCGTACCCTGCCAATACATGCACGCTCGGGTCTCGCCCTAGCAGTTCACATAATAGTGTGCTCTACCTAGCTAGTGTGATGCATTTATCTGATACCCCTCATGCATTCGTAGTGGTGGACATGAGCGTCGGTTAATAGCAGGCGTCGACGGAGGATGGGTCGTATGAATAGAACCCCGAAAATATGGGATCTCCGCGTTGTTCAGATAGCCATCTCCACCTCGTTGTCGGCAGCTTTATCGGTCTGATAGGGGTCTTCGTTACTAGTTCCTAGGCCGACAGCAGCTTCGGCCTCCTTTTGTGTGTACGGTTCTTCACGAAGTTGTTTCACTCTGTATAGTAAGAAGCACGTTAGTTTAGGTACCGCACACCTCATACGACCCTCAATTCAGTACATGCCATATGAAGGCATTACCAATACATACCTTCTCTTGTGCGGTTTCCCCTTTCGGTGCATTACCAAGTTAACCTCAGTATCGTACCATTTCGCGCATTCCACGCAATACCATCTGCCGAGCCCCGGCAGGTCTTCCTTCGCCTTCGTGTCTTTGTGTTGGGATAAATGTTTGGGGCTGAGAAGGTCGGCCTTGATCTGGTCGAGATCTCTAGTCTTCCGACGAGTCTTTGTAAGCGTACGCTTATTTCCGATACCCATGGTGAATAATTTTCCTGCCACGTATGAAGTTCAGGACGAAAACCACAGGTGTTACTCCTAGAGGGCGTCACAAACAGGTCTAATAGAGTGTTATCTTGAGACCTCAGAGAAATTTTGGTGGGGTTCCCCACTTGTATGTGGTTCATGTGGTGCAGAGAAAACTGGGTTAACCTACGGCGCCGCTGCCAGGCGTCAAACGAAGCTGACACTGGTGCACTAGACTAGCTATGAATAGCACAGGAGAACAAGACAGCTATTAGGTACCTATCTAGGTAAGAACCTACATAGGGAACTTGTCCATCTCCAGCTCATTCAAGCCGTTGTAACTCTTTCCTCTTAAAAAAAAAAGAAATAAGAAAACTCGGAAGATCTTTCAAGCCTTGCACAGTATAATCCAACCTGCCACGGTAAGAATACCTAGTCTTGAGGGATATAAAACCGTGGCTGCGGTACATCCGACGGCACTATCGGACTCATCCGATCGGATGCTCCTACGAGCGAATGCGCCTACGCCGAGGCAGACCCAAAGAGACATACTCGCCTCTCCGCCGATTGGACAATTGATTCAATGACCCCACTGCCTCTTGGTCTCCAGACCCTGCAAATTTTGTCCTAGTGTTGGTACAGACTCTTCGAGCTGGTTTCACATGGCAACGAAACATTCAAGACAAGGGAGCTCTTTGTTTCCCCCACAAGACAAGACACACGAGAGATGCATTATTTCTTTGCAGAGTAATCCCTATGCGTACAAGCTTTCTGCCCTTAGTATTTTCGTTAAGAAAAAGCCTCATCTACAAAGATATTCACAACGCGCCAAGATCTCGAATCGCGGAAGCCCGTTGGATTATATCTAGGTACATAGCCAGGAAGGATGCCGTTGTGGAGCAGAACCGTCGGCTAGGCTAGGCTAGGATCATGATGCTGCTCACGCCGCCGCCAAGTCTTCGAATTTGGCCGAGGATAGTGTACTTTTTTTCGTCAAGGTTAGTACCAGAAGTCGGGGTAGCCCGACCGTCCAGCAGGAATCAAATTGCCTAGACCATTATTAGTATTAGTATCAGAATTGGATAGGTAGTCTAGACGGTGCTGCAGAGGCAGTATTGCTGGAAGCCCAATTGCTCTAAATTGGACATTGGCAGGTACCTAAGGATGTGTAGAGGCTTTGGAGTACTGGAAACTAAGTAGGAAGCTGTCCGGTTCTTTGCGATCCTAGTTTGGAATTTGTATCGCATCTCAATGCGTGCAACGTTGTCATCAACCGCTTTCATAAGTACCTATGTATGCGTAGACTACCCACATTCCGGGACGTTAGGCATTATGAACAGACCAATTAGGTTGCGTCCATATAATCGCATTTGAAAATATGGACAAAAAGTCAATGGATGGCAAACAAGGCTGATCAAATACAGTAAAGTAATGTTATTGGTGAGGGAGGGACAATTCGAGCTGGATGCGATGGGCTTCATGCTGCACGGAAGTGAGGGGACCTACGTAATAGCACTGATATGTTACCGGGAAGGTGAGGTCACTCACATCACATCCGTACTCCAAAACAGGTGCCAGGACGTAATTAGGCCGGTGCTGATTCGTCCGCTGAGCCGACCATTACCACTGCAAAAGGTGGGGCGCCGATAACTCAGTGAGCTTGCTCAAGTACCACTCCCTGCGCAGCCCCGCCGCATGGTACATGCAGCTCCAACAGCCTAAGCCGACAAGCCCTGCTAGCACCGAAGTGGGAGAGAACAGCTTCGCTACTCGGCTCCATTCACCCATCCCATCGCTTCTTTTATCACGAACCAGATTCTCTCCACACCTTTTCTCCCTCTTTTCCCACCACTCCGGCATCCTTATTTTTCTTTCCCCCCTCCCACTTCAGTTCTCTCGCCAGTCAGAGACTGTTTATGCGACTTTTTCCTCCTCTCCGCTCTTATGATACCCTAAGGAGGCTCAATTGCTACTAAGCTTGTGATCGTGTGCTCCCGTGCGCTCTCATTGCCACATCCCATACGTCTCAGGACCTCTACCGTCAACATGTTGGCTACACGACAGGTCCTGGGCAATGTAGCCCGTTCGCGGGTCGCGGCCAACCTGGGCCTGCGCAGAACCATGGCTACTGTGTCCGACTCCCCTCTAGACAAAAAGGTAAGCTACAAGCTATTCTGCGCCTCCGACGATAGTCATGCTTGTGCCCACCCCTCGGATGCTGATTTCTGTACAATCTACAGGTTAAGCAGAATAACTGGGAGGAGGGCAACTTCATCAACTACAAGAAGATGTCGGAAAATCTGGCGATCGTGCGCTCTCGTCTGTCCCGACCTCTGACTTACGCAGAGAAGATCCTGTACTCTCATCTTGACGATCCACATGGCCAGGACATCCAGCGAGGCGTCTCCTACCTCAAGCTGCGTCCCGATCGTGTAGCTTGCCAGGATGCGACCGCCCAGATGGCTATTCTGCAGTTCATGTCCGCCGGCATGCCCCAGGTTGCCAACCCCACCACCGTCCACTGCGACCACTTGATCGAGGCCCAGATCGGCGGCGAGAAGGATCTAGCACGCGCTATTAGCATTAACAAGGAGGTTTACGACTTTTTGTCGTCAGCTTGCGCGAAGTACAATATCGGCTTCTGGCGCCCTGGGTCTGGTATCATTCACCAGATTCTTCTTGAGAATTACGCTTTCCCCGGTGGTCTCCTTATTGGCACTGATTCACACACTCCCAACGCTGGCGGTCTGGGAATGTGCGCTATTGGTGTCGGTGGCGCTGACGCTGTCGATGTCATGGGTAAGTAATTCTCAAAATTCTTTTTCTCTTTTTTTTTTTTTTTTATTTTTTTTTTAGAAAAAAAAAAACTATTTCTTGCGACTTGTAGAGTGCAAGTTTCACTTTGGGGGCTAGAATCACGTCCTAGAAGCTACTTGGTGGTTTGAAATACTCGTATCAGGTTTAAATAACAATAACTAACCAATGAACACTACAGCAAACTTGCCATGGGAATTGAAGGCTCCTAAGTTTATCGGCGTCAAGCTGACTGGACAGATGTCTGGCTGGACTGCACCCAAGGGTAAGTTATTCGTCGTGGTGAATTATGACCACACTAGAGGCGCTAATTCGATTGGTAGACATTATCCTTAAGGTTGCCGGCATCCTTACTGTCAAGGGTGGCACTGGTGCCATCGTCGAGTACCACGGACCTGGTGTTGAGAGTATTTCCGCCACGGGCATGGGAACAATCTGTATGTTTTACATGCGAATCTCTTATTTCTAAGATAGCTTACTAACTCTACTTTCATAGGTAACATGGGGTTAGTTTTCCACGTTCCGGCTTTCGAAGCTTAAGGCACTCGGGTCAAAAATTTACTAACGAAAGCTAATATAGTGCTGAGATTGGTGCCACCACCTCCGTCTTCCCCTTTAACGACCGCATGTACGAATACCTCGCCGCCACAAAGAGAACCGCTATTGGCGATTTCGCCCGCGATTATGCTAAGGAACTTCGTGAGGACGAGGGCGCCGAATATGATCAACTCATTGAGATCAATCTTTCTGAGCTCGAGCCTCACATCAACGGCCCCTTCACCCCTGATCTAGCTACCCCTATCTCCAAATTCAGCGAGGCTGTCAAGGCCAACAACTGGCCTGATGATCTTAAGGTTGGTCTGATTGGATCCTGCACCAACTCATCATATGAGGACATGAACCGCGCCGCCTCTATTGCCCGCGACGCTCTAGACCACGGTATCAAGGCCAAGGCTGCATTTGTTGTCACTCCTGGCTCCGAGCAGATTCGCGCCACCATCGCGCGTGATGGTCAACTCGAGACCTTCGAAGAATTTGGCGGCGTGGTTCTCGCAAACGCCTGCGGCCCGTGCATTGGTCAATGGGACCGAAAGGATGTCAAGAAAGGCACTCCCAACTCGATCATCTCATCTTACAACCGAAACTTCACTGGCCGCAACGATGGCAACCCCGCTACCCACTCCTTCGTCACCTCTCCCGACCTAGTCGTCGCCCTGTCTATCGCTGGCTCTCTTCACTTCAACCCTTTGACCGATAAGCTGAAGGACAAGGATGGCAACGAGTTCATGCTAGCTCCCCCTGGCGGCGTCAGTCTCCCCACTCGTGGATATGACCCCGGTAACAACACCTACCAAGCCCCCCCTGCCGACCGATCCTCTGTCACTGTTCAGGTCGCCCCTACATCCGACCGTCTTCAAATTCTTCAACCATTCACCGCCTGGGATGGAAAGGACGCGCTCGACATGCCCATCTTGATCAAAGCCCAGGGAAAGACCACCACCGATCATATCTCGATGGCCGGTCCCTGGCTCAAGTACCGTGGCCACTTGGACAACATTTCCAACAATATGTTGATCGGTGCCATCAATGAGGCCAATGGCGAGGCCAACAAGATCAAGAACATCACCACTAACGAATGGGATGCTGTCCCTGCCGTTGCCCGCGACTACAAGGCCAAGGGTATCAAGTGGGTTGTTATCGGTGACTGGAACTATGGTGAGGGTAGCTCGCGTGAGCACGCCGCTCTAGAGCCCCGACATCTCGGCGGTCTTGCGATCATCACCCGAAGCTTCGCCCGTATTCACGAGACCAACTTGAAGAAGCAGGGTATGCTTCCTCTCACCTTTGCCGATCCCGCCGATTACGACAAGATCAAGCCTGATGACAAGGTAAGTTTCCACCCGGGCTCAATGACTCAAGAACCATATTGCTTGATAACCTCAGACTAACAAATACGGTTAGGTCGACCTTCTTTGCACCCAACTCGCCGTCGGTCAACCCATGACATTAAGGGTACACCCCAAGGACGGCGAGACCTTCGACATCAAGCTCAACCACACCTTCAACGAGCCCCAGATCGAGTGGTTTAAGAACGGCAGTGCGCTCAACACTATGGCTAAGCAAAACTCATAAACATGATATCAAAAGGGGGATGCTATCGGCTGGAACGTAATATATGGGGACTGCATTACTGGTGCATTGTGCGGATGTTTTTCTAGAATCAGCACCAGAGGTGTACAGGGTCTTTTTTTCGGGTCACGGGTGGCATGCTTTCCTGGGATGATTATATTTTTAGCCCGTCATGATGCTACCTTTGACCAATTTTATGTACAAATTGAAACGTTCAGACAGTTATGATCGGTTTTGATACCAATGTGCTACATTTTATCTTTAGATAGTCAATTTTTCGCTATCTTCGTTGATCTGCATATAATTGATGTGGTGATCGGCCAATAGCTCATAATTGGAATAAGCCCGGCTCTAGCTATTCATGTTTCTAAGGCATCTCATAGTTTAGTATAATATGACCTAGCTTCTACTAGGACGGCAGGATATTACTTTATCGATATACTTCTTGGCTATGTATCTCGTTTTCTAGTCTCTTAGTATTGATTAGCAGAGCTATGTAATTAGGCGCTGCTTGTTTCCCGATATGTGTTCGTCTTGAGTCACCTAGCTTTTCGTATTCTAGTGTTCTTAACTTAGCCGTTAAGCCTGAAACCACAGACCAACCTACTTGTTGATTTACCACAGAGAATCCGGGAGGTTGAGTATCACAACTTGGCCGTCTACCTAATACAAGTACCTAACTAATACTAGAACTATTAGCATTATCATATTTGAGTCGAACCAACATAGGTAGACAATTCTTCACGATACTTAGGAGTACGCAAGACATTGTTGGCGCTGACGCCCTGTGAGGGCAGCAGTACGGTCGCTGAAATTAACGAGGTTTCGGTCGTGATCGCGGTTGATATCGAGATTCCCGAGCTCGTGGAAATGGCCAGTAAGGTAAAAGTTATTGAATCCGTATAGACGAGATAAAAAATAGAACATAAGTACCGGGGCGTGAATGCGGTCGCGCAGCCTGCTTCCTAACTACGTGACAATATCTAATACCATTCCTTCCGACACGAGCAAACTGGGTTAATCGCCGAGTTTATCCAGTCTGGACAGAATTACCGCGCAGATAAATGGAAGACTCATCACTTATCCTCTTGTCTCTTTACATGGTGGTTGGGGCCATACTTACGAACCTCCTAGATTAGCAAGCCTTTAGCTGTGGTATTCTAAGCCCGCTTCTTAGATCGATTCGTTCCAGGTAACTGCGATAGCTGAATGGAAAGACGGGGCATGTACGGGCTCCCTTGTTAAGAGTATACGTCCTATGGCTTTAGCCCCTCTATACCACCGATATTGACCCAGTAGGTGAATCGCTAACACAAACTTGGATCTTACAAGGTCGCCAAGTGCTTCGGTTGATATCTGAATACGAGCACAACAACAGTAGGCTAACAACAACAACTATCACCGTATAAGCTGCTAACTACCCCTTCACTCTTAATAATAAGTAAGATGACTTTGTCTCTAGCATAGCTGGACCTGCGCTTCACCACTACCCAAAAGTACAACAAGCTGACTCAAAGACTTAATCAAGGGCCACTAATTAAACTCTCTGTACTAAAGTGACATTTTGTTTAGGAGAATGGTATCATAATTCTACGTCTTTACAATTGCTTCCTGGCAATGAATATTTTTAGTATGCAGCCAAGAAAAGAACGGAAATCAACAAACGCCGATGGTGTGTTCTATGCTAGCGGCAGCGATCACACCAGTCAAATCAAGCCAAAATAAACGCCGTTGGCTTGATTTGACTGACTTGAGGCGATTTTGGGCTTGTTTGACTGACTTGACGATATCTCTTGATTGAATTGAGCAGTTAACTGATCAAATAAGGCAAATAATAAGCCACTTTACAAGCCACTTCACCAGCCTTCTTGGCGATGGATCGCAGCCCACAGGCCTTCAGAATCGTCTCTTAGCCAGTTTTGAAGGCACTGAATTGCCTCTAGAGTAGTCGCCTCAAGCCGTAGCCGTTCGGTCGGTCGGTCGGTAGGTAGGTAGATCGGTCGGTAGGTAGGTAGGATTGTAAGAGGGATTGTAGGAGGCGGTCGGGCTACGCGAGAAAACGCGCCAAAACCTACCCGCGGCCACCTCGCGCCATCTATTCAGAATCGTCAGCGCTATACCGAAAGTGGTACCATTGGGAAGATCTAACCGTGGCGATTACGAATATCTGTTTTTTTTTATGCTGAAGCTGAAGCGCACGGAGGTTTTGGTGATCAAAGTGTTGGCGTTGAAGGTGGTTGTTGAAATGAGTGTGGAGTGGTGGGCTAGGCTAGGCTAGGTAGGTAGGTAGGGGTAGGTGGGTGGGTCCCCTACCCACCTAACAGGACCCCTTTAAGGGTCCCTGAATAACCTCCAACTGACCTTTTCTTATTGAAAATACCCTGTAAAAAATTGAGAAAAATACGACTGAATTACTTGCAAGTACTTTCAAGTACTTGCAATTAAGAAAAATACTTACTTTGATTTCAGATAATTTCGGAAGCGTTGGTTTGGCTTGGTTGGCTGACTGGCTTGACAATTACTTCAAGTATTGGTTTGACTGGTGTGATCGCTGGCTAGCGGCGCTTCCTTGTAGGTTATTGATTCTCCCAAATCTTATTAAATTAGAGGTCCCGAGAAAGCTGCGTTATACATATAGCTATTCAGCTATTCTATAATGATACTTACGTTTAAGTGTGTTAAAAGCCCCGTTTATTTAAGCATTATGGTTACCTCTGTGCATACCATACATCACGAATTCTCTCCAAATGAGCATATTTATATGAGACTTATACCTATAAGACTGATCAACCGCCTACAAACCTCAGGATTTCGGCCCAAACTTCAGGTATTTCTTCCATAAGCTTATTACAAGGAGTGGGTTTGAGCCCTTACTGATACCTTCCATGATGTCAGCTGATTTCCAGTTAGCCTTGTCACCGACGGAAAGCATAACTTATAAACTCTGGCGCAACACAACCGACCTAGAAATCCGTAACGTGCGTGAACTGATCTTGGCCTGGCCAAATGCTAACGAGACTAGGAACCCATTCCGCAGTACAAAGCAACTCGAGATGCTACGTGATACTACCGACCTATCCGTCATATGGTGTAGCGATGATGACGTCGACGCATCTGCTTGGTTATGCGTTTGTCGGAGCGTGACGATAGTTCCAAGCGCTTGAACAAATGCTAGACGACGCAAAAACCGACATAGTCCCACAAAGAAAGGGAAACCTAATGGCTAGTGTGTTAGACAAGAGATGCTTGAAGGAGAGGATACCGAAACAGTGTGCGCTAAGGGCTGAAAGGTCCATGGCTGCAACTTGGGAGTTCAATACCGATCAATGCCTTGCAACGAGGTATCTGTACTTCAACTTTGTCATGAGCATATTATGCCGCCAAAGGTATATGGTGGCTAGCTGGTGGAAAATATGCTTGTGATACTAAATCTCCAAGTTAAGCTTGGAAGGGGTCCTCTGGTGTTATAAGCCTAACTAGAGATCTAAGGAATTGAGCTTTGTGGACATAAGAGGTAGGATATGCGATATGCTGCTCTATGCTATCCAGCCAACCGATCATCACAAGGGTAGCGAGTTGGGCGGCTGTTAAAAGAGTATTCCCATGTATTTTGTCCTCGTTAGTACTCCGTCATGATATAGTAGGCCTAATCGTATACTGATCGTATGTAAGTGGCTATGTTAAGACTGAAAAAGGAGTTCAACACACGTAATGCTTCTGACTAGCCGTCAAACATTAGAACGGTCTATTTTAGGGGAGGCCATGGTAGACAATATAATCAATCAGCAGGCCTTTGTAGATATTAAGGATCGTCCTCACTGAGATTTCTTCTGTTATATAAACAAGTCACATTCTCATAGGAGAAGTGCTTATATGCACTAAACCAAATATCGAGAGAGATGCATGCCTATAAACGGAAGGGCTAAAAAAAATTGAGGACAGGGACAAGCGCGTTAGCGGCTAACTAGTTAGATCAGCTTATTGCTCCTAATGTAAGTATCATTTTGGCGCTAATGCAACTCGGAAAGCTGCATCTCAACCTCCAAAACGACCCGAGTCGTATTGCGGCGTGGCATCTTTTGGCGACCATTTCTCGAGTGCTTGTGTATGTGCAGTCAGTCCTCTCTATGCTTTGGGGGAGAGCACAACGCAACACGGCCTGCTACTCGTTCCTTATTCGGCGCTACAAAAAAAAATAAATCGACGATAGCATTCACTGTATAACGCGAACCCACAAAGGCTCTTGCACCGGACTACACACATACAACCAACCGCTCGCTATTCGAATTAGTATCCTAGAGTTGGACCGGCCGTGTGGATTGCCTATCAAGAGGTCACTTGAACCAACGACGCACACCCGGGGCACATCCTCCTTCGACGCATAAGCCTCGACGCCCGCCGACATCCTGCTCATTATAGTCGCAATGCCTAATATACAGTCTTTCAACGCGCTGCGAGCGCGCTCGTACATTTTCCGTCTCCCTCTCTTCACCCGCGCCATGCTCGTCGTCATGATTGCTTTCGGGCTTGCCGGCATACAGTCTGCTTGGGACATACGTCAATGGGGCGCTTTAATACCAAACGAGTTGGACATTACTACCAGTGCGTACATTGAGCTCGGTATTCAATATGACAAGATCGAGACAGATCATGATTTGCTGACTAGTGTTGCCCCCATTTCTAGTGTATCGCGTGAATACTTTCCCCTTAATACACCAAAACCTGCTCCATACCATATTCAACATTCTCGCCCTGGCCCCTCTACTAGAAAGATTCGAAACCGAGTTCGGCACCCTGACCTCGCTTGCCTTATTTTTCGGTCGTTAGTATTCCCGCGCAAACTGTGGCTGCAACAAAAGGAGAAGGCGATAGTAGCTGACAGTCGACCATAGCCTTAACAACGATACCTGCCCTGGTGTATGTCTTCTTAGAGCGATTTGTTTTAGGGGGTAATGTGGCCGTTATGGGAGCTAGGTAAGGAGGCGCTGCTCCTTTAATGCGAGAATGGGACTGCTGACTAGTGCATTTAGTTTATGGGTGTTTCTCTTGCTCGGAATGGAAGGGGTTCGAACATACAAGACGAATCCCTATCTAGTTATTGGGACACATCATGTTCCAACCTGGACTACGCCATTACTCATGGTTGTTGTTGTCGAAGCACTCATCCCAGGGACGAGCTTCCTCGGCCACCTTTGCGGCGTCGGCACCGGTTATCTCTGTATGCACAAATCATTTACCTATTGTCAACATCATGTGCTAATACAAAGCTTCATAGTCGGCCTAGGGTACTTGAAATTTCTCGCCCCGCCAGAATGGATTTTGCGAGAGATAGAAACTCGCTTGAATCTTTTGGGTCGGTTACCTCACTACGTCAGTGTGGACCAGAAGACATACGGTCGGTTTGGTGTGCTACCAACGAACGCCCCCAGCAGCACTACGACGCCGATGAGCTTAATAGGAAACACACAGCGTCTAGGCCCCTAGGGCGGTGGCATAAAAGGACGCCCTTGTGCTAATGTATACACTGTATCGATATAAGATATTATTTATAGGGTCGGTGGCACCTGTCATGGATGCCTCTTGTATGACACTGGCGTTAACGGTTATGTCGGTCATCGTGGTCTTGCTGGGTAGAGTTTACGCGGCGCTGCGGGCTTTGGTATTCTCATATCCTCTTTGGCGTTGTTAACGCGCTATGTTTAAGCCATGAAAGATAGTGCTCAACCAGATCTAGGCGGCTGGAGTCGATTCACATCTAGCGACTCTGATGTCGTACCGACTTGAAATAGAGCAATGAGCACCTACGCCCGTAACAACTTTCTGGGGCAAATCACGAATGCTTGCAGCAGAGATCTCTATACCTACGAGATCTGACAAATACTAGCTTGGACTTATTGCTATGGTCTAGTGGGTGGTAGAAAGATATCATTCTTGCCGATTTGGTCAAGGGGCGTATAAATAGATAGCCTTCGACGGACCCGATATAACGTGGGACACGCCGGGAAGCATCCCTGTTACTTTTTTGAGTAAATAAGGAGTATTTTGACCTCTCTATCGCATGCTGTAGGGAACACCGTATAGCTCTAAATATGACGCCGCTTATTACCCTTCTTAGATATAGTTAAAGAAAAAGAGAACCTGGAGTCCAACACGAGTCGACGTTTAAGTGTACGCGCCTGTGAGGTTATGCAACTAAGCCTAACAAGGACGGATGGCTTGGGTGCCTGAAGCCAAGACCCGCTTTAAAGTTACAAGGGTTGGTCGATCCACTTTAAATCTGGAGGACCCCTGGAAGCTGTGGAAGCTGAGGGTTGCCGTCGGAGCTCGTTTAGGTACCTACCTTCTTACATCAAGGTACGGATCCCTAATCAACGGCGTGAAAACATACAACGTTCATGGATACGACACGACCGCCCTGAGAAAACAGCTCCGTCAAGGTCACCGGTGGTCAATTGGTGAGCCCATATAAGGGGAACAATGCCGCGTTTACTCTGTAAGTTGGGGGGGCACGGTAGCATATATATATAATGTAGCCAGTCGTTTCCGTGATGATGATATCGAGCTAATGCGACGTGTTCACGAACAGCCACGATCCTGACGTTGCGCCGCGATCCGCGCCTGTTAAAGCTCCCCCCCTACCTCTCCCTCTTATGCATCGTCGTCGGCGTGGTCTGGCTGCTACTTCTCCCGCTCGATGACTACTCGCGACGAACATACATTTCCGAGAATGCTCTTCTGCCCGGCCAGGTCCACACATATTTCGGCGGAAGCGACCAAAACGTCTTTCGGGCGTACAGACACGAGGTGGACGCACTGAAGGAGAGGAGAAATGTCGAGTGAGTGTTTGAGAATGATGGCTGCCGTGATTGGAGGGCAATCGAGAAGATGAAGGTCGAATCTAATATACGGCACATTCCAACAGGATCAATGACGAGCTCGAGAACATCTTCAAGGGCATCGGCCTCAAGGTCGGCCGCCAGAACTACACTTACCGCTCTGCGGGCCACACATACACCGGCGAGAACGCTTACGCCATCCTCCAAGCCCCGCGCGGCGACGCTACCGAGGCTATCGTATTAGTGGCGGCGTGGAAGAACGTGAAAGACGAGTTCAATCGCAGTGGCGTTGCCCTTGCCTTGACATTAGCCCGATATTTCAAGCGCTGGTCACTATGGTCCAAAGACATCATACTCGTCATCCCCCCTGATAGCATGGCTGGCATTCAAGCTTGGGTGGATGCATATCACGATGCTCACGACCCGTCCAGTGTCGCCTCCCTACCTATCAAGTCGGGCCTCCTTCAGGGCGCCGTCGCTATCGACTACCCACGTGAAGGACGCTTTGAAGGTGTACATATCGTTTACGATGGAGTCAACGGGCAGCTGCCTAACCTGGATCTTATTAACTCCGTGAACAATATTGCCAACGGGCAGATGGGCATGCACTCTTTCATCCAAGAGAAGCTTGGGCACTCGGACAAGTACAACGACCGCTTGAGGACAATGCTGCGTGGCATGATGAACCAGGGGTTGGGTCATGCCGTCGGCCCTCATAGCAGCTTTATCCCCTACCATGTCGATGCCATCACATTGCAGCCCGTCGGCAATGGCTGGCACGATGAGATGGGAATGGGTCGTCTCGTTGAGGGCACATTCCGGAGCTTGAATAATCTGCTCGAGCACCTACATCAAAGTTTCTTCTTCTACTTGCTCATGCACAAAGACCGCTTCGTCAGCATTGGGACTTATCTGCCGAGTGCCATGTTAATTGCCGTCAACTTTACCATCATGGCTATCTTGATGTGGGTCAAGAGCGGCTATAGCGATGGCGCATCCGGGCCCACAGAGCCCTCGATCACCGCGAAGAGGGAGACCGTTCATGAGAAGAAGGAAGAAGATGTGACGACTACACTAGCAGCACCCCCCACTGTCGAACGAGAGCTATATCTTCCGTTGGGGATTGTCATAGCTTGCCACTTTCTTGGGGCTCTCCCGCTCTTCATCTTCAATCATACGCCTTCTCATGTAAGTATCTACCTAAAACTCCTATCGACGTAGTCTGTCCGAAGCCATAGGGTGTGTCCAATGGCAGCGTCGTTCTCGTGAAACCCACTACTCTCTAATGAGCTGGGGCCTCCACAGAAAGGATGAGTTGTGCTAATGCGTCTAACAGCTCCTGGCACCCTTCTTCCTGGCCTTCAGCATCTTCAACATCACCCTTCCTTCACTAGTCCCCAACCTAGTAAATTTGACCTCCGCACGCCCTCTCACACTGCAGCAGCTTTACCTCCTGAAATCCTTCTCTCTCCTCCTTCTCGGTATGTTCCTCAGCTCTCTCGCAACGCTGAACTTCAGCCTCGCCTTCCTGGTGGGTTTAGTCTCCACACCCCTTTCCTTCGCCCGGCCCTGGCCTGGTAATGCGGCTATACGGTACGGCTACACGGCCCTCCTTAGCATCGTTAGTCCAACAGCCGTGGTCCTAGCCGGGACCGCCGCGTACGCCTTCAGCGAGGGAGGAAGTGGAAGTGGAGGTGGGTTGCTGCAAACGCTCGAGCACGTCCTCCGCGAAGCGGCTTTTGGATGGGACGTCTGGGGCCTGTATATTCCACTTGTGGTCTGGTGCGTCTGGTGGCCGGCTTGGCTCGTAGGATCAGTCGTCGTGCTGGGGCAGCCGAGGACGAAGGTCAAGAGTGCGTGATGCTGCATGGACTAGTGTTTTAGAGTGGGTGAGCTAGGGGTATGGGGGTTAATTACACGAAAAGTTAAAGAAATGCAAAGAGTTCAAAGAATACACAATCCACTCATGATTAAACAGGAGCCGTAGGTATGATATCTTTCAAACGCATAGAGAATGTACAAGCAGTGCAGTCTCTCGCCGCGCTGTACTGTCGGCTAAGGCTGATGACACCGAAATATATAGCTGTAATATAAGCTAGAAAATCGGCCATTTACTAGTTCGCTTCCTTCGGCCCGTCAATGCAAGTAAATGAAGATGAAAGTAGTTGAGGCCTCTATGGATTTTGGTGGATTTCGAGTGACATATGTTAATTGGGATGATATTATAAACCTGCATACCCGTTCGGAAAATCTACATTCATCAATATGAGTATCGTGATTTTTATTGAAAGCTCTTTAAAGCATTGACTTGTCCTTTATACCGACCGGGACGACACGATGTATAGGTAGGGTCTATAAGAGAGGGGCCTCTCAGGTGTTTTTACTGTTTGCATTTTTAGCCCCTTGCCACTTAGAGGCGGGCGTCTATTAGTTGACTATCATACATATCATACGAGGTTCTGAGGGCTGCGTCGCTTGCTTCGCCCACTTTCTCAATATAATACTTCCTGACCCGGGCGCTAAAAGCACAAGTCCCTCTCCCAAGCGCTGTTAGCGTAGTGGCTTTCTTGTCTATGCTCCTCAGTGTAAATGTCTTCTAGATCAAAAGCATATCAAGGTGCCCAAATATCTTGTCCCGAAGCCTCGATCCAGTTACCGAGTTTGTTGACGTTCTCGCCCCACTCGCCGAGCCGTTGGCTCATGCTCGCGATCTGGCCCATGTCCAGAATGCGCGGCTGTACCCAAGTGAAGTTAACGACCTCATCAACTTGGTCAATAGTGCCGCGCACAAGACCGAGACTCAGAGCTCTCATGACTAGGTGTTCGATCTGATTAGGGCGCACTTTGGTATCGGCCGATATTGTGTTGAAGGACATGGCGCGCTCGTGGGGTGGTCGCCGGAATACACTCTCGGTTAGGGCGGCTAGGTAAATCTTTTCCCGAATCTCATCCTCGTGGTCCTGGAGCAATCCATTCGAAGAGATGTGGCCCGATAACATGTCGTAGGCACCTAGGTCTCCCCGGTTGAAGGCTAGGAGAAGATTACGTAGCCACTCTAGGTCGCCTGTCAGGGCGTCTAGGATGGGATGTAGAAGTAGCTCGCCAAAGTTGTAGATGGAATCTGATACCAGGGCGGCGATGCCCAGGTCGTAAGCGCGGGCCTTGCGCTCGTTGGGGGAGATGGTGGACAGGTCGATGCATGCTAGGTAGAGGAGGGCATTGCGGTAGTAGGAAGCGAAGTCGGCATTAGCCTTGTAGTAGTCGGCGTTGACCTGGTAGAAGGCGGCGTGTACCTTGGTCTCTACGGAGTCGAAGGAGTCGAGGATCTTCTCGGCTTTGTCCAAGTCTCTCCGGGATGCGGCGGCGTCACGGAGCAGCAGCTCAACGCGGGCAGCAGCGACGGTTGCGTAGACGAAGGCGTCTTGGGAGTTTTCGTTGTCTACCTTCTTCGCCAGGCCGGCGAGGAAGGTCAAGCGCTCTCTATCATCTAACACAGAATTAGCTCGCAGAAACTAGGCAAAGGGCTGATGTTCGGGCCATATGTCACCTCGACATTGAGTGGCAGCCTTTAGACCCAGATCGACTAGCTTCAGTTGGTTGATCTTATCGGCAAACTTCAATATGAAGACCTTAAAGAAGGGCAGGCGCTGAGGTTCGCTCTTGGGGCTGGCGAAGAATTCGATGAGGAGGTCGGTAAGCTGGTGCCATAGCTTGCGCTCCCAGAAGTCCTCGAACTGAATAATGAGGCCCTGGAGCTCTTCGGGAGCTTGATCCCGCTGCTCAGCGAGGAAGTCGGCGATTGTGTCGGCGCTCATGTTATGGTTTCTCGGGCCGTATATGGAGTGACGTATGTGTGTAGGTCTCGGATCGAATAGGGTGTGGGGATCAATGGGTAGATCGTGGTGTTTCTGGAGCGGTGTTTAGAGGGGAGATTGTGTTAAAGGTGTTGTTCTTAAGCTCCGTTGGAGGGAGCATGGATGATGATGATGATGTGCTCCCAGGTAGGTAGCCTCAACCAAGCCCTATACGCGGCTGGTGTGTAGCCTACCGCCGCCCTATGTACATAGCAGTAGGTACCTAACCAATTTGAGGTACTTACAGTACAGTACCTATAGCGGTGCTCAGTACTAATCCGCTATTAGTGGGTGTTTTGCCAAGATCTTTACGTAAGGCGCAGTAGGTGGGTACCTAGGTGGTATGTACTACCTGACGCCACCTGTGGCTTATACGGACAGGGTACTCTGGAACTCGACGTCTGGCAACAATCCCCTGCCGGCTGATAATGTATTGCAGCCAATGAGAAGCTACAGCTTGTAAGCCAGGCCTTCAAACAATTCGATTGGAGAGCTTTAACCCACCAAGCATCAGAGCAGTACTAGCAGTACGTACTGTAGATAGCAGGTAGTAGCGGCAACTGGGACAGCTTCATCACACTCGGGTGAGGCAAGTCTACACATCGCAATTGGAAGGGTCTAGTCGTTCTTACACACACCCGAGAATGGCCTCCTTTCCGACCGCCGTGCGGGCCGGTCGAAAGCTGGCACTCGGTCTAAACCACCAGGCCCGTCACATTTCCGACCTCACCATCTCTCGCACTGGCAAGCCCATCCTCCGTATCCAGGGCGGCCGGTAAGCCCTCACTTCGCTCACTTCTGCCCCCCCTTCTCTTTCTCTCTCTCTCTGTGCTCTGCGCCAATGCACCTCGTGCTGACACATTGGGCCTTGCAGATCATCGCTCGGAGGTACGCCACGATAATTGTTCGATCCCGCGCCATTTTCGTCGCTGACCATGACATCTTCTACCTAGGCCATGTCGCTACCGTATTTGGCGCAACTGGACAGCTTGGACGATATATCGTCAACCGGTTAGGTACGCCTATATCTTGTTGCCCATTCCGCCCAGCTAAACCCTCGGGCTGATGCGAACTTCCTCTACAGCGCGCCAGGGATGCCAGGTCATCGTCCCCTTCCGCGAGGAGATGGCCAAGCGCCATCTCAAGGTTTCCGGCGATCTCGGTCGCGTCGTCTTCATCGAATACGATCTGCACAACACCGAGTCGATCGAAGCGAGCGTCAGGCACTCCGATGTCGTCTATAACCTCATCGGCCGTAACTATCCCACTAAGAACTTCAGCCTGGAGGATGTCCATGTCGAGGGAACCGAAAGAATCGCCGAGGCCGTCGCCAAGTACGATGTCGACCGCTACATCCACGTCTCCTCCTATAACGCCGACCCCAATTCCCCGGCGAGCTTCTTTGCGACCAAGGGAAGGGGAGAGCAGGTCGCCCGGAGCATCTTCCCCGAGACCACCATCGTGCGGCCCGCGCCCCTATTCGGCTTTGAGGATAACCTCCTCATTCGATTGGCTGGCGTCACCAACCTTTTCACCTCGAATAACATGCAAGAGAGATATTGGCCTGTTCACGTAGGTTGCCCCTTTGGGGCTGGGGTTGGATCAAAGCAAGCTAACTTGAATTGTTAGTCGATTGACGTTGGTCATGCTCTGGAGCTCATGCTATACGATGACACTACAGCCGGCCAGACGTTCGAGCTCTACGGCCCCAAGAACTACTCGACAGCAGAAATTGCCGAGATGGTAGACCGCGAGATTTACAAGAAACGAAGACACATCAACGTTCCCAAGGCGATCCTTGAGCCCGCTGCCGGCCTCCTCAACCGTCTTCTCTGGTGGCCAATTCTTTCCGCCGAGGACGTACAGAAGGAATTCATCGACCAGAAGATTGATGAGACGGCCAAGACCTTTGCGGATCTTGGCATCACACCTGGCGACATTAGCAATTACACTTATCACTACTTGGTACGTCTTGCTCTCGACGAAACTAACCCTTAAAAAGAGTGATGGCTGACAGCCCCTTAGCAAGGATACCGCAGCTCAGCATACTACGACCTCCCGCCGGCGACAGAGAAGGAGAGGAGAGAAGATCGGAAATATATCCACGTCACGGACGAATTATAGAGAGGGGGGGAGGGCTCACAAGTGGCTCACTATGTTCCTGCTGGAAACCTGAGTGTAACAAATGTACATATATATACTCTAGACAAATAGTTTCCTCGATTTGATGATGCTGGTTTTTGTGAGAATTCGTTCTCACTTGCGCACAGCCAGGTTGATTTCTTCGAATTGGGACAGCGCCTAAAGAGACGTCTCGGTCCTGCTAGATCCATTCTAGCAGTTCTATTCAATTTTTAGCCCAGTTAGATCGACTAAATCTACTAGATACAAAGTAAATTCGACTCAGAGCTCACTAATCGCCCTCGTTAACCATAGTCCGACTGATACTTAGAATGAAAGCTTGTTGTTCAATAAATAAGAAAAAGGTCAACTTGTCCGTCTTTGGCCGTCCATGATTGACTGATTTGTTTGAATCGGGTGGAAACCCAATTGGCGGCGTAGTGCTGCAGATGTGTTGTTTGAGTTGAACCAGCGCAAAGACAAAAAGCTTTTTTATCCCGATCGGGCAATAATAACGGAAAGCAAAACCTGGAGCTACATATAACACCACACCACCACAAACGTCCCGGGTATAACGAATCCATCTTATGGCTGCCGAAGAAGATTCTGTGTAAGTTGATTGCATTTTGGCGACCTTCCCCCCCCCCCCCTCTCTCTTCCTACGTCTACGAAAAATATGTATTGAGGGGGTATGAGTAAGGCACAGTAGTCAGATGCCCTGGTTATGCCATGTGGTACGAACATGAGCACGAACATAGGCATGGCATATGTGAGCTGACTAGGAAGCGAACGCCAGGGTCCTCTCGGCGGACACTCTGGCCGCGCTTGGGGAGTTCTACGCCGAGCGCGACGCGCAGACCGAGAGGCTCGAAAAGCTCAAGGCACTAGTGGAGGCTGATGACCGACGTCGCGATGGTAGAGATGAAGGGAAAGGGGACGAGCCTGCGGGACAGGCGTTGTCGATTCATACTTTTACCGAGGACTGGAATGAGTCGCAGTTCTGGGTACGTTGGCTTCTCGTTTCCGTTGCGGCTTGTCCGAGCCGTGCCCATCCACCCATCCATCCATTCGCGGGCGACGTTTGCACACAGCGAGCTCTCCATGGGACACTCGCTATCTACGATACGGACTTGTCTGTTGGTCTGGTATGGCATGGGAGATGGACATCGAGGTGTTGAGGTGTTGGGAGCGGACACTGAATTTTCGTTCTGTCTAGTATTCTGATGAGACGGCGAACCTCCTCGCCACCCAGCTACTCGAGGGCACGAGCGACGACTCGGTCATCGCCGTGGTTTCTACACCCAGTGCTTTCGTAGCCTTGAAGAAGATCATGGTACGTCATCCACGCTGTCAGCAGCGCATCCTGGATCTCGCTAGCCAGCAGTCTTCCAAATAGATCCAGCACCACATGATCTAGATGAGCAGGACGACAATCGGCCATACGTCCTCAGATAGGGCTCGTTCATAGTAGGTATGTCGTCGGTACAGGATCACTGACACCAAGGTACTTTTCACCTAGGCCGCCCCAGGGTACACAGGCCCGAGACCGAAGACGTACCTCCTCGAGCACGACCAGCGATTCGCTGTGTTCCCTGAGTTCGTCTTCTACGATTTCGCTGAACCGTTCAAGCTGCCCGGTATGAATTTCCCTATGCGACCACGAATCCGCGCTCTGTTACCATGAGTCGCACCATTGATTTCTTGTCCTTTCATTCATCTCTCTGTATATCTAGCGCGATTCGATGCTCGTCTTGTGTCTATGCAGACTTGCTACCGATCATCAAGGAGCAGCGGCCCCAGAAAGAGAATAAGCTAACAACACCATCACCACAGCCCATCTCAAGGGCATCGTGGACAGCATGATCTGCGACCCTCCCTTCCTAAGCGACGATTGCCAGACGAAAAGTAAGTATATCATCTCATCTCATCTTGTTTGTAACCCCTTCCCCTCCCTTCCTGTCCAGCCCTTCCCTCGCCACTTTACCCGCCTACCTACTTATCTATTTGCCTATCCTACCTCCCTACTCACACACAAGTCGCGCGAAATAGTGGCAATGACCCTGCGCTGGCTCGCACGCAGTAACAAGAACGCCGCCGGCGCCGATGAAAGCCTCCTCACCCTCCCCCGCGTTCTCATCTGCACGGGCGAGCGCATGGAGACGCTCGTGAACCGCCTCTATCGCCCCCTGGGCGTGCATACGACGACCTATGAGCCCGTGCATGCCGGGCTGAAGAACGAGTTCTGCTGCTATGCCAACTTCGAGTGCGATGCGTGGCGGTGGAAGCGGAGAGTCGACGGACCATCGAGTTGACGGGGCCTTTTCCAGGGAAAGAAAAGGGAAGGATTAGGGGTGAGTTGTGAGAATAGATAGGATGAATGGATGAGGTAGTTCACGTCGCGAAAATGGGAAGAATCGGAATCTACGTACCGAGCTCACGATGGTTGGTAGAGCTCCCCATTCACGGGACGTGCATGATTTGAAGGCAGGCCATGCTTGAAAAACGGTATATCAATTTCTGCGCTAAGCAGCCTACTTGGTGAGGAATAAAAGAGGTGGTGGAGCAGGCCCGCGCACGTGAAGCACAAAAGTACAACTAGAGCTGAAGAAACGCCGCAACGCCGATACAGTCATAGCCACAAGACCATTTTCTTGGTGTGATGCTCCTCTATTTCCGTGAAATGTATGCCGCTGCCGAACCTGCCAAGACCGTACACCATGCAAATGCGTTGAAGATTTTTCCCCCTTCGAACTGGTCGCGGTATCGAATCATGTGAGTGATCGGATTATGTAGAAGAGTAGATAGGCTTGGCTGCCTAGTACATCTGATTTCTTGGCCAGTTCGACTCGGTGATCGTTGAAGGAAAACCACTGGGGTTGGATCATTAGTATGCTTATCGTGCTGATGAGGTATCGAAGTATTTTGGCTACTTACCTGGTCTCCAACTCTGCAGTACGATACGTAATGTCCTACTCGCCTTGTTTAGTTATCCATGATCCAGTATGCATTGCGAGCGACCGAAATTTGACGTACCAGTGTCAATCTCGCCAACATGCTCTACAACGCTCAAGAGATCATAGACACAAGATCGACTCAGCTCTTGGCCGTCCCTCGCGTTTTCACTCTGACCCCTGGTTGTATAAGGAAGCATATTCAGCTGCAGGGGAAACTGAACTTTGGTGCGAATCTTGGATGCAGCTCGATCACGACTGCCTTGCTTAAATTCAAATCTCTACAACAACCGACGACGTGAGTAACGTGCCTCAAATAGTGGAGTCGGTAGGTAGTAGGGATAGGGCGAACTTACTTTGAGCTGTATTGAAAGGACATTGGGTAAAAGCTTAATGCTATGGTCTCTCCGAGCCTGTTGGGACGAGTTGCAATTTGGGCATCGATACTCGCATTTGTCGAATTTGATGTATTCATCGTCCAGACAGTCTTGCAGTGTGAGTGAGGGCTCTCCCTTAGGCTCCTTCTTGCCTTTCTTCCGCGCCAAGTTCTCGAGACCCAAGCTCAGGTCGAGGAACGACTCAACTGCGTTCGTAACGCCGCCACAATTTTGGCAGGTCGTCTGGTTCTGGAGCTTGCCGTAGAAGGTCTGGTGAATGATGCAGTTGCAGCTATGTTCACTGCCCGTTTCGGGTCTCTTGCCGTCTCCGTTCCTCTCGTGCAGTTCCTCGGCGAGGAACTGGAAGAACTCGTGAGCATCCTGTTCCTTTGTGGTGACGAGGTTTTCGAACGCCTTCTTCTCGGATATCCAGAACCCAGACAATATATTAGCCGCAGTATAACCATTAGTGTTTTCCAGAGCGTAGAAATCCTGGAACATATCATCCATAGCACAGCTGAGACAGTGTGATACTTGGCAGTCACCACTCTGGTGCCCATCCCCGAGATAAAAGTTGCGGAGAAGAGGGTTGTGCAAGAAGCTCTGGAGCACGACGTTCTGGTAACATGTAGCGCCAGCATTATAGATACCACGGAGGCCATCGGCACGGCACGACGCTACCGTCGTGTTTGCGGATATGTATCTCTGCTCCTCCTTGATACTGTCCTTCACAGCGTCGGAAAACATGTCTTCGTGCTTCCTCTTACGATCTTAAGAGCACAAGTCGGTTAATCATCGATCCACTCATGAATAACACCGTCGGAAATTTTAAAGAAATAGTGACGAGTGTAAGGAGAAAGGGGGTATGATGAGGGACATACTTGAGAATGAGCCTGTGCCCATCTTCCTGATTCTGAGGTCCTCTAAGGTGGGATCCCATACATAGTCTTCACAGAACTGGCAGAAGAGCGAGCCGTTCCTCGAATCAACGTCTATAGTTTGATGCCGTATCAGCGGGACTCGGCGGAACCAGGACTCGCTCGCATGGATGTCACTTACAGAAACGGTGGCTCTTCTTATTCCCATGCTTGACACGCTCATCCTCGGGAAGGATGGCGGAGCATTGCAAACAGAGGTAGTTTGAGGTCAGGGACGTGGTGATCTGGCCGTCGGAGGCCTTGGAAGTCTGGGCGATGATGGGGTCCTTGTCGAAGATGACCCTCAGCAACATCTTATAATACTGGATAGAGCTATTGGTGACGTCCTGGCTGTTAGACAGAAGGAGCTGCACATGCTCTACACGATGCGTCAGTATGAGACACAATGTTCGTGGCGCCGAGGATGGAGAACGAACCACAGCCGAACAGAGGAGTGCCCGGTACCGGGGAGTTGACCTTGACGTTTTTAGGCGAGGCGGGCGTAGTAGGTCGGGCCGCCATGATGCAATTCTATGGTAGTGTGCGGTTCCGCCGTCGTTGTTGTTGTTGTTGTTGTTGTTGTTGTTTTTATCGTAGTTATTGAATGTCCGCTTGTTCGGTGCCGAATTGGAGAAGCGAAGGCGGGATGGGATGGGATGGTTGGAAGATCAAGGCGGCAGCGACAAGATAGAACTGGACCCCGAGCTGCGCGGAGTATGGTATGGACGGCGGGGAGGGAGGGAGGGAGCACGAAGAGACGAGATGGGGCGGCGACCGATTAATCTGAAGCTATTAGGGTGGAAAGCCTGAATCGTCTACCCGTCGTGTCGCAACTTGCTGAAGCTATCCAGATGCAGTTCTAGGTACGTATGTCAAGCTTCTATCCTTGGGCCATTTAAGCCGTCGGTCAGCATGTTTGTATAAATCCAGGTACCGCTCGATTGGATCGGATCAGATCAAATCACATCGGAAGATTCTCACCAATTCCATCAGCAGAGAGTTTTTGCAAAGCCAACACTTCTGCTACCGTGATAGAGATAGCTAAGGGTAGATGGTTTCAATGTGCGTGCAAGCAGTTACATGTATAAGTCTGCTTTCGATTCAAGGTTGGAAGCGCGGCGGAGTGAACTTCGTCATTCGCGTAGAGCTACCTACCTAGGTACCTAGGTATTACACGTCTATTGCTATCTAGGAGGTAGGTACTTACGCTATCAATTAGCAATTTAGCATCCTGAAATTCCTTATCGCGGCCTGGTCCACCTCCTTATCCGGACGCGCTAGCGGGTAGTTCCAGGGCAAGCTGTCTAGGGGCTCACTACCGGGGGGGGGGGCTAAAGCGCCCTACCCATGAGGCGGGGGCTGTATATAAGCCAGTCGTATTGAATAATAAACGAACAAGCTATGCGGCTCCTCAGAACCAAGTCGACTTGAGCATAGTTATGTTCCTTCTGCGAATTGGTATTGAATAAAGGAATTTAGACGAGGGAAAAAGGAAGACGTGAAGCAGGCAAGTTGAGTATCTAACTACCCACGGGAGCCAACTATCTTACTTACCTAAAGTACCTACATAGTTAGACCTTACAGCAGTATTTAGGTATACCTTTTCGAAGAGATCGCCGAAACACCGCGAGAATTAACGACACCCGACTTCATTCCAAATAACCACGGATCGCATCCAGGTTTGCGCGGTTGCTGGCCACGGTTACCCCCAAGGTGACAATTATAACGGACCCTTTCGCTCCAAAATATTATATAGCACGTAGAAAAAAGGCCGTCAAGCGACTGTCTCAAAGACAAGGCATATCAGACTCCAGGTGTCGAAAGTACTCGGGGGATGGGCATACTTATCTACATAGTCTACATTGTTGAGAGGATATAACGAGATAGCATTCAGATGACATCTATTATTGGCTACCTGGTACTATGGAAGATATCGCCCAAGAGTCGCAGGGAGGCATAGCTGTCTTGAAGATCTGCTCGCTGTTAGAGTACTTGTAATTTCGCTTCCTTCGAAATTTAGCAAACTCCTTCATGAACCTGCGTAAAATTGAGGCGTCGTCCGTGGAGAAGTAAATGAATTGAATCGTCTTGGTATTTTGAATCTCCCACCGACTTCCCAGGAAGTCGGCTGGTACCTAAGCGTCCAAAATCGGTAGGTGGGGCAGCTAGGCGCCCATGGGGAGCTGCCAGGTACAGCATACAGCATACATACTCAACACCGAGTCCAATCCCACGATCGTGATAACAAGCCTCGGCAAGATAGCAAAAGATATCAAGTGATAACTCATACCGGTGTTATAAGTAGTACCCTAGTTACCTATTATCTTGGAATTTTTGATGGTAGTCGAAGCGGCTATTCCGACTAGGTAGATTACATGATCTATAGCTGATCATCAACATCACATCGATGTGAGATAAGAAACATCGAAACGAGGGTCGAAAGACGAAAGACGGCCGTCCTCTTGCGTCAGCATCCGCATTTCATGATTTCTCGACCGACTGATTACTTAGCATAGCACTACACCTATGCATAGCCAGCAGTTAATTATTCTCCGTATCTACCCGCCGTAGTCTTCCGCTAAGCATAAACCTACCCAAGTGCTTACGCAGGCACACAGTCAGTCGGTTTTGGCATGATACCATCTCGACTCCCGTGCTACCAGAACATCTCAATCACCGGCAAAAGGATGGCTACTCAGCTTGTGCATCTGCCCGAAATCGAGCGCCTAAGTCCCGCTTGTATCCGCATACTCGGTGGCAATCCCGGCAAGTTCCAGCTCCAGGGCACCAACACATACCTCGTTGGCACCGGTCCGAAGCGTCTGCTCATCGACACTGGCGAGGGGAAGCCCTCGTGGCAAGCCGCCTTGAAGAGGGTCCTGGAGGAAGAGGAGGCCACCGTCCAGACCGCTCTGCTGACCCATTGGCATCATGACCACACCCAAGGCGTACCCCAACTGCTACAGCTTGTGCCGGATGCCGCCGTGCATAAGTGCGACCCGGCCGCGGGGCAACTGGACATCAAAGACAGCCAGGTCTTTGGAGTCGACGGCGCTACGCTAACCGCCGTGCACACACCGGGCCATACCACCGACCACATGGCTTTCGTGCTCCAGGAGGAAGACGCACTCTTCACAGGCGATAATATCCTAGGCCACGGTACCGCCGTCTTCGAAGATCTCGGCGTCTATCTGCTCAGCCTTGCCAAGATGGAGAAGCTCGTGTCCGGCCGCGCATACCCGGGCCACGGTCCCGTAGTCAGTTCCCTGGAGTCTTTTATTCCCCCTTTTGGCATGTCTGAGAGTCATAAATTGCTTTAACGGGCGTTTTTGGCTCCTGCTACTCCTGCAAGCTCCCGAAACCCCAAGTAATTTTTACCATAAGTGGACATTATTGACTCCAGTGTTATAACAGCTCCCGGCGGCTCGAGCCAAGATCGCCGAGTACATCGCGCATCGGCATCAAAGGGAGGTGCAGGTCGTCGAAACGCTCGGCTCCACTGATGACGCATCATCGGTCTCCGACAATGCAGTGACGGGGGCCGCGTGGACTCCCATGGAACTCGTCAAAGTCATATATCGCGACGTCCCCGAAGAACTTCACATACCGGCATCCTACGGTGTCATTCAGATCCTGAAAAAGCTCCTGGAAGAGGACAAGGTTGTCCTCGAGCAGGGAGACAGGTGGCGTCTCAAGGAGAGACCTAATTTGTAGGCTCGTCGGCAATTTCGTACTTCATGGTATAGCCATGTTGCTAATCTTTCATATGGTACCAGACCACACTAATCTGAGACCATTGTTCCCGTCGTTGTGGAATCTTACACCTCTATGGAACTTATGTATACGGAATCTATCCTTCGAGAGGAAGTGCAGCAATGACATGTTCGTTTACCTATCAAAACCCAGCATTGACTAAAAGAGTGGACGTTTTGACGCATAATCTCTTATTCAAGGAAGCTATCTTCGTCTGCATGCCGGCGTGCAAATTATGACAAGATGGCCGCTTTATTGGCGCTCGCGGCTCGCGGGCAAGGTTGGGAGGTGGCCATCGAGGAGCCTAGGTTAGTTAAGTATCAGGATTTCAACCCTGGTCTGTCGTTTCGAAACCATCGCGGGAGCATCCCCGACATTCATGTTTTATTACACGATGTTACACCAAGTCACATGTTTTAATCTTATGACCTTGATTGTCGGTATACTGCTATAAGGATGTCTTACAATAATGCACCTATCCTGGGTAGTCGGTCTCGCTAAGGGTAAGGGAAGCTGTATGGGCAGATTGATAGAAAGCCTCGTATGATCGTCGTAGATCCGGTATTTGGTCTTCCAAGCAAGAAATCTCAGGCCCCCGCCCATGCACTCTCATCACAGCTACATATTATCTAAGTACACAGGTGATGTGATCTACGCCAGGCATTCGCATGTCTTCGATTCTTGACCCTATCACTACAGAAAAGCACGGTCGGGAGTCCGGATAACGGAGCCCTGGCTGACGGGGTCTGCGCATAACCGAGAGAGAGCGGGACAAAGGCTCTCGAGACCTATATACCGAATATCGTAGCATCCCTTGTAAGAGTTCCATTTCAATAATGAGGATGAATGCCGCCGTGCTACCCAGGGACGCAATGAATTTGGTAAACGGTCATCTATAGAGACCGACCGAGGTAAATCCACAGTCAGATGCAGACAGAGGCTTTCTTCAGTCTGATCATTTCCAGTACCACATTGGTAAGTACTTATGGCACCTCGTACAACGTCTTAAAGACATCTTATCGCTATTACGTAGAATGGGGAGGCGTGTGTGTCGGGGGGGATGCCTGGTTAGCGTAACATCGTAAAGTGCCGATATTAGGGCAGGTAAGGAATACCCGTCTGCGGCTGAGGCTGACCATTGGCTTCCAAGGCTGACAGAAGGGGGTTATTACGCAACACTCCCGTTTCTCACAATGGATTTCTCTATCACTCAAGTTCAAAGGCGCTCGAGGCTCTAGGCATCAATATATCGAAGCATGTCGAAGTGAGAGGGTAAGGACTAACGGCAAGGCCAAGTAAACCAACATACGACGGTTAAACGCAGGAGGGTCATATCTACTACCACCCAATGCAGGACATGGAATAAGCTAGGTAATATTGCCAGTGCTGAGGTGGTGCACTGATGCACTACGCAGGACCCTTCCAAGATATTATTAGTCTGGGCGAGCAGATCGATAATTAGGCACACAGGGCGTAGGGAGGGGTAAATTCCCAAGCCTCTCCTCCTTGAACACGACATCGCCCAGCTTGGTACTGTACATGGGTGCGGTAGGATCATTGATACAACGTCTTGGCATACCAC
Organism: Nemania abortiva; assembly: GCA_022578505.1. NCBI lineage: Eukaryota > Fungi > Ascomycota > Sordariomycetes > Xylariales > Xylariaceae > Nemania > Nemania abortiva. The sequence goes on along the minus strand of MU392728.1, from coordinate 8,375 downwards.
TTGGCACGGCACTCGCGGAAACTAGGCGTGGGACTTTGTTACCTAGTTACCTACTTAGTCTTTGAAATATGTACATGACTTTCTTTCCATAGGCAGCACTCAGACATGCCGCCGAATCGGGTCCTGGGAGGAAGATCGTGATTCGGCATCTTGCAAAACTCCGACCAGCGGATCTTCGGAACCCGATTGTTGATTGACTTCCTTACAAGCAGTTAGTTCCCACGAGTTGTCTTGTCCTAGTGGGTAAGGGCTCGTCTGTGTCACAAAATGGTAGCACGTTTCTTTGTAACGTGTTGTTCAACCCTCGTGTCGTGGTTTCGGGTGATACAAATTGCGCTTATTGCCGCATATGTGACAAACTGTCAACGTTCCTACCTCTGAAAACTATTTCCGTCAGAAGCTTTGTATGTAAATGTGACGGCGTAGTGTACAATACTTTAATTTGTCAGCGGGGTGCAGACGTGGAGCCAACAGTAGTTAGTTACCTTTTGTCTCTACTCATGAAGTGTGCTGTGCCGAGACATTTTGAAATAAACCGCCAAGACTCTATGCAGGATTTATGCTGACCATCTTTCGAGGTTGGGAGAGCAGATAGGTATTTTGAAGGTAGGTATGCACAAAGGGACGCGCAAGGCTAGAGAAACCAACTAAAAAAAAAACTTGCGCGTCATTCCGATGAGGACCCTCTTTATAAAAATCCTCCTCCTCGGGCAAGGGAGCGGCGGGAAACCCTTTGGTCCGACTTGGAAAACGGACTTAACAGGTACCTACACCACAACCGTGGTGGTGTGCATCGGAGATTACAAAATAAGAACATGCGAGACAGATCTTGGGAGGGCGACAATATGTTCCTATTTATTCGTCATTGTCGACATACAACCCTACTTTGTCGTCTAAATGAACCCGCAGAAAGTATGTACATATCTGATTACTCGTAAACTACTGCATATACTGTATATGTATATAAAGTTTCATACCTCTTCGGACTTGTAATTGGTGAGTTATGTAGGATATCTTAGAACGGCTTACCTACTACGTATCACACAACTGTGATTAAAATAAATATAATTCTCGAGACTTACGCTACATGTCTACACGTGTATGTATGTCTGTGTGTCCAAGAATCAGCGAGACTGTTAATAGTGTTGTCTGACTTAGCTTACCCTGCATGCTTGTCATGTGGTCTTTGGTGTGAGCCTTGTTTCTGTATATCAGCTGTACAGACCAGGCGCATACCTATACTACGAGTATGAGTGCCGACAGTAGATACATCCTACACAATCTAGGTACACTAGTAGACACTAATCCCTATACCATCTACTAAGTACCTAACCCACGAGAATACTGGTAAACTCTTGCATAGGTGGGGGTATCTTCTTATGATGTGATACCCAGCACTCGTAGCGGACATTGGTATGATGTGTGACGACCTACACAGAATGTAAGTACCTTTGCAAAACCGGTGATTTGATGGTGGGTGACACTGCATAAGCGTTGGTTATAATAGAATCTATCTGGGAGCATGCTTCTAATAACTTCACTTACACGGACATCAAGCAGTATGCGTATATACAGCTGTAAGGTATTCCTCCGGTTTGGTTACCATGGATCTCTATCCCACCTCGCACATAAAAAGCAGTCAACAAAAGGAGGTACAGCATGTTGTAGATAGCTCTATTTTTTTGCTGCTTCTCCCTCAATGTTACGTCTATATTACAGACTGCACAGTCAGATAACTCCGCGGAAACTGGCCAAGGTCCGCCGTACCGTGGTTCCGATGATCGGATTACTATAATACCTACCGATCGTGATGCAGTACTCTATGCGGGAGGCTTTGTTCGCCGCCCTCAGTCTCACTTACTGTGACACGCTATGTATAGCCATCCCCTACTAGGTGGCCTTTTAGATGGCCTACTAGATGGGTTGAACGTAGCTCTAACTCCGGTCCGTCTGGAAAGATAATTCGATGGTGTGGTAGTTGAAAGTGTAAGTAGGCAGGCATTTCTATACATACATACTTACATACATACGTACTGTAGTTACGTCGGTTGTCTAAACTATTCTTATCCCTGCTCTTGTCTATAAGCGAAAGCGGGCTACCCTGCGGTGTGACCACACCACATCTCGATGTCGGGAGCTCGCGGGACTGTCGATTACAAAGGCTAATCCCCGACTGCCTACCTGTACCCACAACGTACCCACAGCACCTAACCCCGTGTACCCTGTCCGTAGCGAACCTCGCGAGCCTCGATGTGGGCCACGGCGATCCTCATTGGACACGTTTACAGACGACACAGACGGATGTGGCCGCCAAGGGCCTGCAGGGCACAGTCTAGGGTACAGTCTAGCGCACACTATGCGCAGACGTGGGTCGGTGTGATGTGGTTCGATGCTGTCATTTCTTCCCTTTTGCGCAGGGTTCTGCTTGGCTATTGTCTGGTGACAGCCCCATGGCAGACCCATGGGTTGCCGTGGGTACCTACATACAGTACCTACCACCATCCTTCTTCCATCTTCTGTGAAAATCTGATATCGGCAGCCCGGAACCCTCGGATGGCAGAGGAATCCCGCCTGAGTCCTAACTGACTCAGTCGCCCATCTAAGCATTCAAGTTATATCATCCGGCATGGTACGCACGTACTCCCCATATGTACAGTACATACACTCGGTGAAGCGAAGCTATCTTGGACAAGCCGAGGGAGCTACCGCCAATGGGGGGGTCCCCTACCTACATGTAGGTACCTAGCTCACTTGTGGCTTACAATGCCGACCAGTATGCTTGAGAGAGCTCCCTGGGGCGTGGATGGAGCTCTGCTCGGGCACCCTGGTCGCACTAGGCTGCGTTGGAGCCTCGTGCACGAGACCCAGACCTACAGCAGGAACCTGCGATGCCGATATGCATCGCCAGCATAGCGAAATGTTACTGTATCATGCCAATATGTACCAGAGAAAAATCTTCTTCCACCTACCCTACTTACCTACATACTTACCGCCTCCTACTTAATGTATATGTGGAGGCCCGCCCTCGCCTTCCCTCCATCACCACGTTCCCCTACCTCTACTACATACATACTACCACTGCTACCTCGCCTAACCGCTTTTAATATTATTAATAATAGAGACCACCCGCCCCAGTGTCTCGCGATTGTCTTATTAGCACAAACCGTATACACCATACAGAAATAATACACCCAAAAACCGATACATCGTTCAGCCCAGTCCAGTCCGTCGTGCGGTCCAGATCCAAGACATCGGATAGAACGGTGGTGTCTGTCTGGTTGGCGGGGTCTTCCTAATTTGGATGGGAATGTGTCGTTGATGCGCTCGGGCTTTGTTCGCTTTCAGCCAGCGTCTTTGTCATTGCTATCCAACCGCAATCGTGGAGGGTAGGGCCGACGGGGGGCAACGCAGTTCTGTGCGCCTACTAGTCAACCAAATCCAGAGTGAGGCACCATGCCGTTAACCACTAGAAAAATATTTAGGTCGCTGGCCTTGCTGGCTATCGTGGGCGCTCTTCCTTTAGTTTTCGCGCACGGCGACGAAGACGCAATGGACATGGGCAACAACGAAGATATGAATATGGGCGATCACGGAGGGATGGCTGGCGAAGATCCAAAACCAGACCCTGATTCCTACCCTCCGACGTACTTCGCGCATCCCGAGCATGTGACCGCTATCTATGCGCATATTGGAATCATGGTCATCGGATGGGTTTTCATGCTTCCGACAGGTATGGGAACAGTTGCAATTCTTAAAAATGAACAACCAGAGCTGTGACTAATCAAGAGAGCTTGTAGCTGTTATGCTTTCGATTGCGCGATCACGATATACCCTTGCGGCTCAATTCCTATTCCTACTCACGAATGCGATCGGCGTCTTAGTAGGAATCGTCTACAATGCGAATACACCGGATCTATATCCAAATAACGCACATCATAAGCTAGGATGGCTCGTTACTTGGGTTGTGGGCGCCCAGGTTCTCGTCGGCCTCGTAGGCCGAGTCGCAGGCATAATGAGCAGATCGTCCAGTCAAGGACCTTCTGAAGAGGAGGCGCGGTCATTTATTCCGGTCTCGACAGAGGCTATGGCCGAACACCACCGTATGCACCAAGACGCATTTTTCTCTCGGTACCGAGAATCCAATGACAGCGGTCAGGGGACCGAGCGGAACACCGAGTCACTTCGAAGTGCCTCGCTCTCTACAATGGTTGGCCAAGAATCACCAATCGAGCTTAGCGACCGGCGGAGACATTATGAAGAGGACGAAGACGATATAGATACCAAGCCTGCAGAGATGCGATCTTCGAGCGCCTCGCAGTCGTTCATCGCTAAAATTGCCAGCAAAATCTCGGATAAGGCCTGGAAAGTTATCATGTTCGGTTACGGATTTGTGGACCGTACGATTCTGATCTTGGGGTACATCACCCTCTGCACAGGGCTCATTACATACGCGCGTTTCTTTGTAAGCCAAGTAATCGCGAATATCGCTTTCAATTTCAATTTCCTAATACTCGTGATAGGAGGGACATGAAGTCTTTAGTGGATTGGCACATTGGATTAAAGGCGGTATATTTTTCTGGTACGGCATATTGACCCTGGGTCGATGGTCTGGTAGCTTTGGAGAGCTAGGTTGGGTGAGTTAAAATGCTCCTTGAGCCCGAAGAAACTCTCACAACTAAATCAAATTCTAGGCGTGGAATGTCCGCCCGAAGCAGCGCTCGCAAAAATGGAGACCGAGTGCCGAGTTCGTCGAGGGTGCGCTCATCTTTACGTACGGCTCGACAAATATCTTTCTTGAGCACCTCGGTAGCTCCGATTCCAAGTTCAGCTCTCAAGACCTCGAACATGTCTCAATCACAGTCCTCTTCATTGGAGGTGGCTTGGTATGTTGGCATCGTAGTAGGGCACACATCCCGTTTAAGACTAACGCGGCAAACAGTTGGCCATGCTCATTGAATCCACTCGTATCCGTGATCTACTCAACACGACGACCACAGAAGCTTCACTATCTCATCCTGACCATGCCTACAATGACGAGGAACGCGCCGCGCTCAACCCCCCGCGGCAGTATGAATTTTCTGTTAATCCGATCCCGGCTCTGGTCATTCTCCTGCTCGGCATCATGATGAGTTCACACAAGCAGCAGACTATGATCTCGACCATGGTCCATAAACAATGGGGTAACTTGCTGGCAGGAGCTTCTTTCGCAAGGGGCTTCACGTATGTTTTGCTCTACCTCAAGCCCCCGCGATCTGTGTTGCCGTCGCGGCCACCCACGGAGTTGCTTACAGCTTTTGGTCTAATCTCCGGCGGCACCATTTTCATGGCAAGCGTGAGTAGAGCCGTATTTCCAGTCACAAACCAGGCGAGTATAGCTAACCAAGTAAACAGAGTGGCGACACGATCCAAGGTATGATCCATTACGATTTAGATGCCATGTTTTTCTACACTGTGACCATGGGACTAGTTGGTCTTCTCATGGCGTGGGTGGTCCTGTTGCTGGCTTTCAAAGGATGGGCAGTCCGCAGAGAATCGAACCGTACCCAAACCTGGAAACACCGATCACGAAAGTGAGAAGATCACGGCATAAATACGAACACATGACTTGAACAGGGACTGCCCCCCTGTGTCCATACACGGATATACTGTCCTTGCATATGACGAGCAGCTCAACACACGAGATCTGTTCCGTTTGCCGGCGTATCGATGACGGCATGGCCATTGAATAAGGCGACCAGCCTCATGCTTTTTCAATACCCCGGAACTTTTTATTTAACTTCGAATGATACCCCTTAGGAAATGATTTGCTCAGCTTATCTTTTGCGGCTCTGGATAAATGCATCGCGTTGATTTTTCGGAGAAGGTTGAACGTGTGGCATCGGTGTGACGAGAGGTGGGTAAGAGCGTTATGATTATAGTGATGAGAATGGGGAAACCAGGATTAGCTAGACAATATTATATATAAACCGGAGAAACCTTCATTTTACTCAATCGACGGTTCCATTTCATTGAGTGACGAACCCGATGAGGTTCGTGGACGTATGTATATATACACATATCACTCATTGAATGCTATTCCACTCTACTACGGAATCGTGCATCGGCCTAAATCAAGTCAATGGCAAAACTCGAATTCAATTCGCGGCCTGTGTCCTAGCAAGCTAGGTCGGTCTAGATGGCCGGATATGGCTGGACAAGGTCCTCTTCACGTCGGAGACCAAAAACAAGGACAAAGACAAAAATGCGACATGTGCAGGATTTGAACCTACGCGGCCTAAGCCATGAGATGGCTTCATTCAATTGAATTCAAGTCTCACCCATTAACCACTCTGGCAACATGCCTTCGGATTGATATGGTAAGCAGATTCGAATTCTTACTTATGTTAGTTGACGCAGTGTCACGCTCAGTTGGCATGCAGGTCAGTCAGTCAACTTATCCATTCTATTAGAAGTACATCTAAAAAAATGTGTTACACCCCAGGGCTATCCATTAAATACTTTAATTATATCCCTAAATAAGTCCATAATTAATCTGACGGTATGGAATCTTTCGGATTGGCTTTGTCTAGTAGTCTGGACAAACACCGAAATACAGTGCTGCAGGTTTTGTCCCAGAGTGCAAAAGCCCTAGTTAGATAGATACAACACAGAACAACATCATCACTCGCCTCGTAGCTAATGGTTTTTATTCGATAACATCTACTTGCAATGCGCTATTGACTTGAAACTCCGTGGTGCTCCTTAAGCTGATCCAAGGCTTATCTGCAGACAAAGTAGTCTATCGCACGAATATTATCATATCGTATTTACACTGTTCCTATGTCAATAAACCGATATATATCATCTCGCAAGCAGGCATTTACCAGAATACCAATTCTAATGCATTACCCCATCAAAAATGGATGGCCGGTAAACGTCTACTTCACTCCACCGCATCTTACACATGGACTTTATCGCGAAACTCTATTGTATTAATGTTAGTCCTCAGGGCCACAACTCGGTCGCGCAAAGGCGTTGTACACGAAGCTTGAGAGCTGTTGTAGACGTGTGGGAAAAGTTGGTACGAGCATACTCTACGCCATCTCTTTGCTTGCTATATCAACGACGATAGCACTTACAGTACTAGCCTAGCTTACTATGATAGCTATCACCTATATCCTGCGTATCTCTGTACACACAATAATATACCACAATTACCCTAAGGGAGTATGATCTTTGACCATCTGAGCCCTATCATGCAAATTACTCCCCCCACATCTACCTAGCCTTGTTTTCTGTCGAATGAAGGGTCTACGCGGGCCAGTCAGTAGCTAATGATAAGGAAGAGCAAGTATTAGGACTCACAGAGGGTGCATCCACCGCCCGAAGCAAATGTGTAAGGCCCATAGCAGTGTCAGCAGCAGTTTGGGAGCAGTGGCATTGATTAATGAATGCCAGCGCCGCAGCTAAGTTCAAGTTCCAGCTCTATTAGAGAGCTGCTCCTTAGCAATCTCGGTACTCAGACAAGCCGCCATCATGTCCGACCTCACGCAGACTCCATCTCGCCATCATTGCTTTGGCCAGCAGCACTGCCCTGCCGCGCATCGACGATTCTCTTTTGATCTGCCGTTGAGAACATCGAAGTACCTTGCTGTAATGACTTGATAAGTAGAGGCAGCGCGTCGCCCTTGAAATCGTCGGCGCTGCGGATCTTGTCTAGGTCTTCGGCGAATTCCTTGGTCGACTGTTGCAAGTAGTACGATGTGAAGTCTGCTGCTGTTTTTTGGTCTTTGCCCACCTCCATTTTTGTTTATCCTGATGTACCGAGTCGCGTGATTGGCTGGTTCTGATAAAGAGTTGTGCTGCTCGTGGAAGATTAATCCGTAACCCTAGAGCTGTTGTCAAGTTTTGATGGTCGTCGCATGGGAGATGACTATAGGCAGTTAGATTGATCAAATTCGCGTTGGGTCCGGTGTTAGGGTGGCACCGATAGAATCATATTAAAGGGGATTATTACGGTGGCCTACAGCTGTTACTGTATCAAAACCCTATTAGCCCTATAATAGCTCGCTAACTATACTATAAGCGTATTAAATTAATTTTACTTATTAAATTAAAACAAACCAACTTATTTTTATTTTAGTTTATTTTAGCTTATTTTAATAAAACTTTTATTTTTTATTAGTAGTAAGCTAAGTTTTATTAAATATTTAGCTTTATTTTATTATATTATTATATATATAAAACAATTTTAATTTAAATAAACTTATTTAAATATTTTATATTTATAATATATTTATATATTATTAAAATTATTAAAACTATATTAAATATATTAAAATAAGTTTAATTTTTTTTTTATATATAAGTTTTTAATTAATTAAATATTAACTAGT
>MU392727.1:0-87593 GCA_022578505.1 Nemania abortiva | reverse complement strand
TATTTTATTTAATAAGCTTAAAACTTTACTAACTTTTTTTTTTTATATAACTAGTTTTATATAAATGCTTTTATTAATTATATAATAATATTAATTTTAAACAAAAGTTTAAAAATTTAACGCTTATAAACATAACTATAAACCTAAAAAGCTAAACCTTTTAACAAAAATAAAAACTAAAACCTACTTATTTATTAAAATAACTACTAACTATTAAAACTACAAAATAGGTTTTATAAACTGCTGTATAATTTATATATATAAAATAAACTTTTATTAAAGCTAGCCGCTATATAATAAATAACTTTAGCTAAAACTTAAATTGTAAAGCTTGCACGGCCAGAAAAACATTTAAAAACCTTACAATAGTTCAAAAGGAGCTTTTCTTTCAACTTTTATTTTTTTACTTCTTATAGTTTTTATTAAAAAAAGCGTTAATATAAAAAATTTACCGAGCTATTATATTTTAATTTAGTTTATTTAATTTATTATATAAGCTTATTATAAACTAACTTAATTATAATTATACTGCTATAATAATTAATATATATTATTAATTTATAATTTATTTATTTAATAATTATTTTATTTTTTTTAATTTTTTTAAATATAAGTTTAGTTTTTTTTATAATTAAACTTTAAAAAAGTTATTAAAACTTATATTTAGCAGCTAAAAATAAATAGTTATTTTTATTAAAATTAGCGCTATTAATATGCTAGTTTTTTTTAAAGCTATTTTAATTTGTTAAATTTTATAAAAAATAGCTATATTAATAATTAATAAATAGTTTTAGCTATATATATAAATATTTAAACTATATTAAATTTAATTTTTAAATAAGTTTTTATTATTATATATTATTTTATTAAATTTAATATTAATATTTAAATAATATAAACTTTTTTTTTTATTTAATATATTATTTTTATTATAAAAAATAATTAAAAGCTTTAGTTTTTAAATATATAATTTATTTTTTAAAATTAAAAAAATTAAAATTATTTATTATTTTTTTTAGCTATTTTTTTTAAATTTTTTTTAAATAAATTATATATTTTTATAATTATATATATAGCTTTTTAAAAACTTAAAAAATATAAATATTTTATTTAAATTAATAATTAAATATAAAAAATATTTTTTAAAGCTAATTTTTTTAATAAAATTATTTATTAATATAATATTTTATTAAAACTAGTTATTTTTTAAATTTTTTTTAATAAATTAAAAAAAATTATTTATATAAACTATTATTTTTTTAAATATTTTAATAGCTATATAAATTATTTAGTAATAATTAATTTAATAGTATTAAAAAAAACTTTTAAATTAATTATTTAAAAAAATAAATAATTAGTTAATATTAAAATAAAAGTTTTTAAAAAAAGCTAAAGCTTTTTTTTTAAACTATTTTTTTAAAATTAGTTTTTTAGTTTATTTTTAAAAACAAAATTTTTTTTATAGCTTTAATTTTAATTTTAATTATTAAAGTTTAAATTTAAATATATAATTATTAAAAATTTAATATTTTTTTTTTATTAAGTTGCTATAATTAATTTATATTAAATTTTAAAATAATTTATTATTTTTATTAAAAATAATTATTTAAATTTTTTTTTAATAATAAAAACTTTTTTAAATAATTAACTAAATAATAATATTTTTAATTAATTATATTTTTTTTTTTTAAATAATATATAATAGTTTTTAAAAAATAAAAAAGTTTTAACTTTTTTATATTTTAAATATAACTTTTTAATTTTTTTAAATTTTTTTAATATATTATAATTAATTTTTTAAATTAATTTTTATTTAAAACTAAGTTGCTTAAATAAAAAAATAAATAGTAGCATTATTTTGTTTTAAAAAAGTAATAAGCTATAATAAAACAGCTAAAAAAATATATGCTTTTAATTTTTATTATAAATTTAAGCAATTTAGCTAAAATAATAGCTTTTTAAAAGCTAATATACTAAATAGCTAAATTAAACTATAATATAGCTAATAATAATAATAGTTTATTATGTAGTAAGAAAGATTATATAATATTTGCTAATAAAAAGCCTTATTTTATTATGGTTTAGGTGTCCTTGGCTGCATTAGGGCCGGTCTGAATTTGCAAAGGTATGGCGGTACTCCAAACTCGCCAAGCACCCATTATAGCCAAAATGCCGGGTTTAGGCTTGGCAAGGAAGCTGTACCGCTGTCTCGGATCTGCTCGGATACGACTTGTCAGATCGACCAAATTCCCGCTATCTAGATACACTAGCGTTAGTTAGGTAGTGCAAACGGACAGTGAAGTGCCTAGCGCCAGCGATAAGTCCGGCGCTAGCGTTAAGGTAGGTACCTAACCTAGTAGTTATTTCAACGACATATCAATCCACAGACTGAAGAGCTTAAATACGTTTAAGTACGTAGCTATATTTCTCACGACGGTTGTAGGATGCGGTAGGCGAGAACATGAAACCCCATTCCCAATGGCACACGACGAAGACCCGATTCAGCCCATCCTTGGCAGGAAGACTGGTGAAACTTCCGGTTGGCTTTGAGAACGCCACCCCGAGGCTTTCCGGTGCATCTCGCTACCTCTCGCTACCTCTGTACTCGGTTGATGCTGGTCTTGCGGTCCGTTTAGGAAATACTTTGCCTCGGTACTGCATCGCGGGACTTATGTGAAGTGCAGCAGCATGCGAGGAGACAGTGACACGATGATACACTAAGCAGAGTGGGACGGATAGCAGTGGTGTTCAGCGAAGACTGCTGATTCTGCTGCGGCCCAGTGATATTCGGCTGGTCCCGAACATTGGCGCTGATGTATCAGATTTTCTAAGATCAAACCGTCTGCCATTGGCGCGGATATCCAACTGCCCTGTCGACGAATGAGGCGGGTTGGTCCTCCCGTTCCCCAGATTTTACAGGTAGGAAAAGGCGCGAAAAGGGGGGGAGGGCAGGTCACAGCCTGGGTCTACGGCTTCTAGAAGCATTCCTAGCTGAACTGGCTCGACACTGCGCCAAGTGTGCTGTAGATGTGCGCTGTAGAAGCACGTCAGGTGGTTCTCGGGGCCAATGTGCGTCTCCCGTCCAATCACACCCTCGACCCCCGGCGTCCGAGCTTCCCGTGTCGAGTGCAACTACACGTCCAGGCCGCCACAATCAATATTGATGACGCGAGAGGAGGCATTCGTGGCACACAAGTCTGGGGGGCGGCACGTAGATGAACCCGCTAGCAGACCGCTCGCATTTTAGTGCTGTGTGCGGTTTTAGCCGGTATTAACCAAGGCAAGGGCGACTAAGCATGGACGCAGGCCTCGGAGACGTCGACGAGAACCTCGTAAATTGTTGCGCCGCCACCGCCAGCTGGTATTCCGATCTGAATAGTAATCCTCGCGCCGGCCAAGCATTTACCGAAAAGCTCGGTCGAAATGGGGAAGTAAACAAGACGTAATCGATAGCAAAGAAATACCACCCGTGGTACGCGGCTTACAATTTGCTGTCTATGGAGGTATAGTGCTGTGTGCATCGCCGCCTCCATGTGCTCCTATATGTGGCTTAACTATAGCATTTCACCGCAGCCAGACTATTAACGAGCTACAGCATCCAGGCCTGCAATTAATCCCAAATCGCCCCCCGTTCCACAGCATGAGGTATGAGGCGCATGCGTCCAAGACGTTTCGGTTGCTCGCTCGCTCACTCGCGTTCCGCAGTTTCGATCTAGCTCGCTTGCTTATTAATAGGCAAACCCGTCGCAGCCCAATCGCCTCAGTCGATCGAGCGCACATGCATCGTGCATCGTGAGCCGGGTTTCCGATCCTTTATTAAAAAAACAGACCCCAACGATGGATGAAATCAAGTGATCGCCAGCCGCCGCAGTTTCCATTACGTTTTTATTCCTTCATTCCTTCCATCCTCTCTCTTTACTCAGTACGTCGAGAGAGAGGGACCCTCTTAAGTTCGTTAGTTCCGACCTATGATGGCGACGACCCAGAACTCGTGCTCGCAGAGCGCTCGCGCTGAAAGGCCGATCATTTCCGGACATAGTTCCTTTTCTGTCTGCTCCTCGACGCCCTTTTCCGTGTATGGCGACATCGAGACAATATGGCAGAGGTAATTGTGGTTCGATTTTATTGCTGAACCCCCTATCTGGCCTCGAATCGTAAACGAGTTTCTAAGCACGCCTAACATAAGCACAACGCAGCATCAAAGCATGGTGTGCGAAAGGGCAAGTTTTCTCTCATCGCCGAGCTTCACTTGCATCTAACCCGTGAGCCTTGCTGTCTTGTCTATTCGTATCCGCGCCGAGACGGCGACCTCGCTTCATGGGCCAGTGAATGCTCTTTGGGCATACCTACCTAGTGTAGGCACTAATGCCTCCATAGCCGCAGCTCGCTTACCGTGTAGATTGCGAGAGTCCGTCTCTTGTTTCAGCCGCGAAGCTCTTGGCTTCCACTGTCTCCTTTCGGAAACGCGTTTTCTCATCTGTTGCGGAAACAGCGCGACCCATTGCGTTATTGCAGATGCCGAGGGATTTGGCGTCTAATGGTTCATTTCGGAGTGTCATTCGAAATTAGATGCGCGGCAACGCGTCATCCCAACGAAAAACCAGCGTCCTGTGCGCATAGGTCTCATTCCATGAGACGGCTTCGTGACTGGCGGGCGTGAGGTGAGCCGGGAGTTGAGATCATAGCATCGTCTTGTTCTTTTGTCTTGAGGATACTGCGTCTAGATCCTCTAGTTTTCTCACTTCCTGAAGAGGTCGGATGAGGCCTTCATTCAGTTTCAATTTCAGTTCTGGTATCGATAACTTAATACAAATGCGAAATTCAAACGAAACCCTTTATAATGGCCTTGTTCAATGATATACCCAACCCGGGTTAAGCTAAACCAACCTTAGTTAGATGAATAGCAGTGAGAATGGCTCACTTACCGTACACTTATTTCATACCTATATCGAAGTGTATAGTCGGCTCGGGAAGATGTGCGCTAGAACGTTCACGGAGCGGAATATCTGACACGGGGGAATGTGCAACGAGGTGAGATAGTTTTGATACAGAACGTAGGCTGACAAGTAACTATCAACTCGTAACACACACAATTTGCCGACTCGAACCTGGGGAGCCGTATGATCACTAAACGGCCGCTTGGATTGAAGCTCAAACGCTCTCTATCGCACGCCCGTCTAAATACTAGCCAAATCTATAAGCCCAACGCAGCGTATGCGCCCAATGACGCTAGTCCCGTTCAACTTAGAACTTGTAAACCTGGTCCTCGGTATAACCCAGCTCCTTGAGGATACCTGATAGCTCACCCTGGTCCTTAGGGCTCTTCTTAGTTCCCGAGATGGCCTTGTACATGCCAGGAGGTCCGCATACGAAGATCTTGATGTTGCCCTCCTTGGGCTCGGGGAGCACCGTCTTCAGCAGGTCCTTGGTGATGAAGCCCTTCTCTCCAGCCCATTCCTTGGGCGGGTTGCCGAGGACGTAGAAAGCGCGGAAGCGCTGGGGGTAGGTGTTCTCGATATCGGCGAGCTCGCGCTTCAGCAGGATGTCCTCCTCAGTAACGTTGCCAAAGACAAGCGTTACCTTAGTCTTATCCTCCGGATTGCTGAAGATGGACCGGATAAGCTGGTACATGGGGGTGATGCCGGTACCGCCGGCTACTAGAGCGATATGCTCATGCTTGTTGGCAGCCCATGGGTACTTTGGTAGCGGGCCCTTGAAATCGAGACGCTGGCCGGGAACCATATCGTGTAGGTGTGTCGACATGGGACCTTCGGGATATTTCTTCACAATGAGTTCGATATAGCCCTTCGTGTCTATATTGGACGCCGAGTTTGTTAGCCAACCAACCGGGACCTAATTTACATTATAGAACCAAAGATATCGCTCCCGGTATGGTGGTGTAAAGGAGCCCAAACATACTCTCGTCGCTCGTCGGGGTGTACGGCCGGAGGACGGCCTTCTGGCCTTCGGGCACAAACTTGGTCAGGAGCGCACTGGCAATGTGCAGACCCGAGACCATGTCATCCTCGGGCAGTTGGAAGACGAACTTCTTAGTGTTGTGGTTGATAGTCTCGACATCCTTGAGCACCAGGGAAACGAAGCCTTGTTCGCCGCCGGTGAAAGTCGGCTTCGGTGCAGCGGCGACCTTATTCAATCCCTCCTTTGCCTTATTCTCGAGCTTGGCTCCCGACGACGAATTGAGGAAGTAATAGCCGACACCGCCGACACCGAGCGCGCCAGCGGCGGCGTATGCAACGCTATTGGAGCCGCCTTTCGAGGGTTCGGTCGCATAAGAGCGCGTCGAAAGGAGAGTCTGGGGTGTGATTCAATATGTTAGCTTAAGCTATGAGTTGTCTGGTCGAACGTGCGGTCGTTGTCGGGAGCTCCGGCGATGCATCCCTCAAATTGTAGTAAGTGGTGGGAGAGAGCCGAGTAGCTTGGAGATGAAGAACTTACGCGCTTTAAGGGCTGAGCTGCCCGGAATGCTGATCTGGCGAACATTTTGCGTATCTATGGCGTGCAGATGAGGCAATCAAGACGCAATTGGCAAATGATTGAAGGAAAAGGAAGAGATTTGCTGAATAGGAAAATGTTGCTAGTTAGAGGCTTAGAGCTCTGTGAAGCTCGTCCGTCCGTCGGATGCGAAAAGATAGCCCCACTAAAGCGCCAATGCTATAACGTCATCGGTCTAGAATCCTTCTGAAACTCGAACACCTAGGTACTGCTGTGTTGCTGTACTAAACTACCTGAGCCACGCACTCGCTTACAAATACAAACAGACATACAATGTTTCATCTTGTGTTGATGTCACTCAACGAGACTGTAGCAAACATCGAATTAGATTATATGTCTTGATATCAAACTAAGTACCTCTCACATAGTCATAGCCGTCGCATATTGGTCTATGATCTTGTACCATCGAATACCTCATCATGGTATCTTCAATATGTCGTCCACATTCACCACCTGGCCTGTCGCTAGAGACCTGTTTGCGGCTATACCAGTTAAGATTGACAGTGCGCCGTCGACATGGCTGGCCGAGCGCATGAACTCATCGGAGACGGGCTTGCCGAAGAGATCGTTCAACAACACTGTGTCGCCGCCGCCATGAGCCCCAAGTCCGTCTTCAATCTCTATCTCGCGTGGCTTCTCAAACAGCGGCCGGAGCAGCAGTGTGCGTCTCTCGAGCGAGCCCTCCGCGGCCTGGTCGCCGCCCGAGTTGACGTAGCTGTTCTCCACCACCTCCATCTCAAGCCGCCCGCCGGTACCGTTGAAGCTGACGCGGAAGCCCTCCCACGGCGCGTATGCTGTCAACGAGTACGTCAAGACGGCCCCGTTCTTATACCGCACCAGTAAGTTCATCGTGTCCTCTATGCTGATGCCGTCGCCGAACACGCTCTGGTCGCGGTAATACGCATCCTCGTGCTCGGCGTCGAGGTACATGGCCTTGAGCTGAGGGTGTTCGTCCATATGGAGCGCAAAAGGGTCGGTTTTCGCAACTTCACTCCCATGTGATCGCGTATAGAACTTAGTCTCCCCACGACGCTCGGCATTCTCCCGCCCGTAGAACTTGAGGTCGCCCTGGGCATACACTGTCGCTGGCCGTGTCTGGAGCCAGAAATTGATCAGGTCAAAGTGGTGCGTGCTCTTATGTACCAGTAGACCGCCACTGTTGCGCTTGTCGCGGTGCCAGCGGCGGAAGTAGTCAGCACCGTGGGACGTGTTCAGCATCCACTCAAAATGCACGCTGGTCACTGAACCGATGGCCCCTGATCGAAGTATCTCGAAGACTTTGGTGTTATGAGGTGCATATCGGTAGTTGAAGGTGACACGCACGTTCCTACCCGTCCTCTCCACGGCATCGAAGATCTCTCGACAGCGCGGTGCGTCAATGGTCATTGGTTTTTCTGTGACAACGTTGCACCCTAATTCCAACGCCTTCACGATATAGATATTATGGGTCCGGTCGATCGTTGTGACGATGATTTCGTCGGGCTTCGTCTCCTTGACCATCTTATCGAACTCGGAAGCGAGGAATGTTGGGACAGCACCATGGCCCAAGGCTTCGAGCTTGGAGTTGGCATAGTTCATACGTGTTTGGTTCGTGTCGCAGATACCGACTATACAAGACGTCTTCGCGTAGTCCTGGGCAATAGCCGTATAGAAGAAGATAGCCCGCCCCCCGGTGCCTACTATGGCATATCGTTTCCTCGTGTGGGTTGGAAGCTCGGCCATGTTGCTTAGCTTATTAGAAGTCTTAATAGCCCAGTTCTTCGAAGTTTTCCAGCGAAGTCTAGGTTCTAGGCTCTATACGTCGTTTTGGTTTGGATCAACTTCCTTTTGCGATGACTGAAACGTGCAAGCCAAGTCCTTCAATGTCTTCAACGTATTCTTGGGTTCTTAAGGTTGGAGAACTTGGAGATATCGATGATTCCCCTCGCCTCTTCTCCAAGATACGCCCTAGCTTATCAGTGTCAATAGAAAACTACTTCATCCTAATCTTCCCAACTACTAGGCAGTTAATATTCGGATTCGAGATAGACCGATGATCTATAAGTCCTGTGTTATCATTGGTGGGTTTCTCTTAACTCAATCATCTACTTACACATAGCTAGTTCTAGTCGGATTTGGGGGGGAGGGGCTCTCCTCTCCAACCCCAGACTTTGCGGGGAAGCTGGGGTTGGCATATTTGCCGGAAGATCGACATTAACCGCAGCCAACACGAGTCAATCGTCGCAATACCACCGTGGATATCAGGGAGAAGACACTCCAATTACAGCTATGCTTTCCCACAACCACCTGTCGTCGTATGACACTACGTTGTCGGTTAATATACCCCGACTACGTATAACGGACTTTCGTTTGACAATGAACAAGTTCATCTCGAGGAACCAGTCAAGTACTAATGTTCCTCGAAGACCGTACGTGGGGGCATGGATAAGTAATAGAACGACCCATTGAACGGCAGTCGGGTGCCTTTGCCATTGGGCAGCCCATGCTCCGAGCAACACATTCTCGCCCGGGGTAGGTCACAAGTGGTGTATGCAAGCTTATCGGGCCAAGGTCTCCTGTATACCGAGTAGTCGGTCATCGTAGATCTCCGCATCTATGCTTTCCAACGTAGCGGGACCATATAAAGGGAAAGCTCACAAGTCCGTCTCATCTCATTGAGATCGTCCCTTTCACATGTGATCTTCGAATCCCATTCTCATACTATTTATCTCGTAGCTGAAGATTTTAGTTCTGCCAGGAGAGTTCGACATGTCGAGTGAGTCCTCAAAGCCCGCCTCTCCCAGTGTGGTAGAGGACGTGGACGCCATTTCCGCAGCACGAGCAGCCCCGAACACTGCACCGCCAGAGGTAGCCCTTGCCGACAAGGCGGCCAAGTTCATTTCTGAGCATGGCGAGATTGAATTTAGCTACGAAGACGAGCGTGCGGTATTAAAGCGCGTTGATATGCGCATATTGCCTCTCCTCCTTGGGGCATACTTCTTCCAGCAGCTTGACAAGTCGTCTCTATCTTACGTGTCTATATTCGGCATTCTCCAGGATGCTCACCTAGCCTCTCGTAAGATATCCTAAATTCCCTTGGTGTTCCTTACTCTCTTGTCATGTTTCTTATTTATTCTTAAAACTATTGCCTACTTCCTCAGTATTAGAAGTGATAAATTACTTCTTTCCTCTTATATCCTTATACTCCACCCAATATTATGTCTTGTTTCTATAAACCTATCATATCACATACTTGCTGTATCACTAATTGGCTAATTATCTGCGTGAGTAGATGAATACTCTTGGCTGGGCTCAATCTTATACTTTGGGCAGCTGGCGTTTCAACCTCTGGCTGCCTTCCTCCTTGTTCGACTACCAACCGGGAAAGTGATTGGCACGGCCATCGTCCTCTGGGTATATCAACTCCATTTAATCCATCTAGTCAAAATGAAGAAGTTGCTGATGTCTGCACAGGGAGCAAGTGAAGCACTTCTCGCGGCATGTACTAATTTCAGTTCGCTCATAGCCGTAAGGTTCTTCCTAGGGGCCTTCGAGGCACTGATCGCCCCAAGCTGCATCGCGATAACGCAGATGTGGTGGCGGCGTTCGGAGCAGACTCTCCGTACCTCCTATTGGAACGCGATGAACGGCGTAACGCAAATCGTGGGCAGTCTAGTTACATACGGCCTCGGACACATCATGAGCGACAAGATCTATCGCTACCAGGTGATATTCATCTTCTGTGGCGTTTTGACTACCCTATACGGCATCATCTTCCTTTTCTTGATGCCCGATTCCCCGATGGAAGCGAAGTATCTATCTGAGCGTGAACAACTCATTGCTGTCGAACGGCTGCGCGCCAACCAGATGGGAGTCGCAAGTCGGAAATGGCGATGGGACCACGCACTAGAGACACTATTGGATCTCAAAACGTGGCTATGGTTCCTCATCATGACTTCGATATCGTGAGTTCTGCCTAACGAAGCGAACAACGAGAAGTGGAAACTAACACACCGTCAGAATCGCGAGCGGAGGTATCGGCACGTTTGGAAACCTCATCGTCAAGGACTTTGGCTACACAAACTTTAACGCCATCCTCTTCAACATCCCATTTGGCGTGATTCAAGTCGTCATCACCATAGGCTCAGCCGCACTAGCCACCAAGATTCGCCGTAAAGGCCTTGTCACTGCTCTTGTTAGCTTGTTGCCTATTATCGGCACTATCCTCATGATAACGGTGCCTCGAAACGGACACACGAAAGGCGTATTGCTCTTTGGCTACTATCTCGTGTCATGCCTAGGTGCTATCACCCCCATGATTTTCACCTGGCAGGGCCAGAACACGGGCGGAGACACGAAGAAGAAAACTACAACAGCAGTCGTAATCACCGGCATGTGCGCGGGAAACATCATTGGGCCTCATTTATTCGATACTAAAGACGCGCCGCTGTACCGGCCGGGGCTTATTTCAGCCCTCGTACAATTCGTCTTCGTGGGTACACTTGGACTGTGAGTTCTCACCCCCTTAATGCCGGGGCCTGGAGATGCGATGCTAATGATGATCTTTCTAGGTTAATCCCGCTATATCTCATGTTTCTCAATAAAAGGCACGAGAAGAAGCGAGTACAGCTTGGTAAGCGGGCAGACAGAGCGGATGAATCTATGTTGAAGAAGAGGGAAATGCAACAACCGCAAGAAAGAGACCCGGACCAGAAAGAGCAAGTGACAAATATCGAGGACGATAATGGGTTCCAAGATCTCTCGGATCTCAAGAACGAAGACTTCATCTACGTGTACTAAATATGCAAGATGAGGCAGTCTGATAGCAAGTCCTCTAGACTCCACGCAAGCATGCTTTGATTTCATTCTTACAACCTCGCCCTGTCACGAGCTAGCTTATTGTTCGGGGTCCAAACAACAGGGACCACTTCATACTTATCAAACCATCCCGGGCGTGCCGGTATGCGGATGAGCCCCCGCTCCTCGGCTCCGTAACGCTTCCAGACCGGTAAGCCTCTCATAGTGGAATCGCCGTATATCTCCATGCCCCCGGCTTCAGCTTGACGAACACCCCAATCAAAGAGAGCGAACGCCAAGCCTGCGTGGTGATAGGCCGTTTCTATTGCTATGAATTCGGCCACTGCGTCATCGTATTAGTCACCGATTCTCTCTTTGGTGTAAATAAAGTTTAAGCGCTACTTAAACAAGGGGTTACTGACTCCAGTGTGGTTTTTGGCCCATTATACGCGCCCTACTTCGAGCCATTCCACCCCACAAAGCGTCGGTAATCTCTGGGTCCCAATGAGAAGGAACTGGCGGCATAGGGATGTCTTGGTTTCCGTCTTCCTGTGGCACAATCCATCTTGCGAAGGCAGCGAGCTTCTTCCCTTGCGACAAGTCTTCAACAACAAAGGTCCTTATCACGCCGGGCCCGGCGACTATAGCACTCAGAGTCAGTTTTGCCGTGATGTGCGTGATGTATATGTGTATTGGGGATTTGGAGTTCCAACATATTATTTTTCCCATATCGTATTAGGTCACTATGCTCCGATAATTACTCACCAATGCCCATCGTGAAAAGTTCCTGGAGCCATTTGCGAGTCGCTGCATCGTCGGGTATAACATAGTCGAAGAACTTATTGGATGCGTTAAACGACGCATACCATACATTTACAATGTCTTCTACGTCAGCCAGTTCTGCATCTCTTATTCGAAAGCCTGGAGGCGGTTTGTGAGGTTGTTCGGCGTAAGGCACATGCATATCTTAAGAGTAAACGTGATCTAAATACTTAATAGGTCATGGCGGGTATCATCTGAGGTAAAGCTCTCCGGCAAGAAAGGAGATCTCCTATTGTTTTTGAATAATCTAGTTGTTTGGCGCTTTGGGTCCTAGGTCAAGTCTGCTGCAGCTAATGCACGTAAGGCCTGCTAGGGTTGAAACTACTTACCATGTATAGGTTGGATCTCTATGTTCAGCTAGGCTTGGGTCAGCACTTAGAGGCATATATAGACGAGTTGGGGACTAGTCGCGGAGTAGTATGGCGCTAAGGTGACAGTAGATATACCTTCGTAATCAATAGAATCCTTGCATACTACCTCCTCACGTAAGGAGTTGAGTAGCCAGTTAATGATTGACCGCTTAATCACCCGGTTTCTGACCTGGTAACCCATCTCGCAAAGCCGATTACGCCAAGCTATCTTCGCGGGTTTGGCATTTGTCATTAGGAATCTACGCCCCCAGTGCCGAGAAGAGAGTCGCCCAATCCGCTATCGAGCTGCGACTCCGGGCCGTCTTCGAGGCTAGTTCTATAATCGGGGGTGTGAGATTGACGATTTGGCGTTGATTTTTAGCTGCTGCCGTAGAAACGCTTTCCGCTTGGACGTGGATCTTGGTGTGCGACCAAGAACAACTAAGGCATCATCACTGTCTTGGAAAGGCCACCTTCTTCGATCATTGAGAAACTCTCCTTGGGTCTGGAGTGCGACTGGGCCCATTTCATCATATGCCTTACATATCCGAGGCAACTGTCGAGCGGTTCGTGGACCAATCTGTTTTCCTTCGCTTCCAGATACGTAGCGCCCATACTAAGCGAAAGCCTAGGGAGAGAAATGGAGTTGAAGCACGTCCGGCGCTGTAGTTCGCTATCCGAGTGAGCTTCGGACATGGCGCAGTCGTTTACGGCACTGAATAATCACTATCGGGTTACGGGCTCAGTCCTCAATGCCAAGTCAAGACTACGTGGTGCGATCTCGGTCGGTTGTCGCGGCGGACAACCAGGATGAAATCCAAGTTGTCTTCCTAGCAAGATCTAATTGATACTATTCAATCCAATTGGGCCCCCTGCTCATTATGGATTGCATTGTGCATAACAAGAAGGTGATTGTTGATATTTTGAGGCTCCTGATTGGCCTCTTGGCGATCGACTTAGGGGCAAAAATCAACGTTGATAGCTCGTTATTAGGTCTACACATTTCTAGGCTCTATTATGTCTGCCACTACTCAAGGAAATGATTCTGTGCATCAAATTACAATCTATAGTTCAGGCTCCTCTCACATCAAACTTCCTCCCCTTGTTCTCCACAGCCGGTGAGACATCACTTAATCGCCCACCCATCATGCAAGCTCACGCAGATTTTTGAATTAGCATCTCGTGCGAACATATTGACTTTTTATATTGAGAGCCCAATCCATTTCGCTTTGGTATTCAGTCAGCTGTAAAAAATGTTTTACGGAATCGAAATGGTCTTAGTGCTGTCAATAAGGTAATAAAACAGGCTCTGATAGGACGGATAATTTTTCCTGCCTCATAACAGCAATAACAATGACAGAAACTATGAATATTATTAGCACATGGAACTTCAACAGACGCGAACATTAAACTTGTATGGAATGTCCTAGAGTCAAGACCGAAACCAGTAGATTTTTCTACTTGCGCTTTGTACTCCTCATCGGTTTATTAAACCGGCAAGAATTGTTTCACCTCCCCGCATCCGGCGCTATACCAAGGACAAAGATATAAGCTACGCCCAACGGATGATTGACCTTTAATCACCAGATCCCCTTTTTGGACCAGTACAGAGAGAATTATCAAGCCTCTTCAGGGTACAAGCTAACGAGCAGCGAACGCAACACGAAAGAATCGCCAAAATGACGAACGAGATGACTGGTATGGTCCGTACCAATGTTCTGGAAGGTATCAGCGGGACTATACGAATAGGGAATCGATGGCCGCGCAAGAACCAGAATAAAGGCCCACCAGACCTGCCGGATGACTTTCGGTTTTCCGAGAGAGTCCAGCGATGTCTCGATGCACTACAAGTTCTGCAGTTCAAACGAAATCAGTACCTCCTCGGGGAAACGCTCGCGGTACCTCTGCAATTTCTTCATGATTCGCTTCCGTATATGGTCCAGCGGGATGTAAATATCCTCCAGCCCATCCACGAAGATATCTGGACAACTCCATTTGAAGAAGACGAGGACGGCCGTGGTGGCCCAGAGGTAGAGGAGTTTGTGTTAAAAAATTGGCCGATGCTTAGCGGCAGGAGATATCAGTTCTGGCCTGTCGACATTAATAGGGAGGGTCGGGATGGGAACCTTCCTCACTGGGGACTCATCGTTCTACAACTCAAACACGTACCAAACCCCCAAGACGACCCTCGAGAGCTGTGGGAGGAGAATGACGAGTTCGTGGGCCCTTTCAACTACTTAAGTTCTTATGCAGTCATCACTCCCGACCATGGCTCCAAGGCTCGAGCTCTAGAAAATGATATCGCCAATATGCTCCTAAAGGTATTGCCTCTGATGGGCGTCGGTGTTGGCCCGGAGAGTACTCGTGAATACCCCTGGGTCCCTCCAAGGTACGTTGAAGTAACCGCATCCAATCCGCCTACAAGTTTTCTTTGCTAGCAGAATCATCGCTAACTGCCGACCAAAGTACGTTCTTATTTCCTCACAATACAAAAGCCCTACAAATTTACCACTATTCAATCACGAGACGATCCGATGCTGTGATGTACAACCTCAAGAAGAATAATCAAGCTTACTCCCCCCTACTCCCCCCCCTAAATGATCAGGAACTGACTTGAAGTAGTGAATGCACCTCAGATTACACCTAAAGGCAACAGGGAGCATTGGAGTTCTGGATTACGGGTATTTGAGATGATCAGGATCTGGCTGGAGCGCATCTCGGAGTTATACTGCTACAATCCACACGGCCACGATCCAATCAGGTTTTGGGCGGCACTTCCGGGTTGGATAAACGTGGATGCTATTCGCTCGAATATGATCGGCTGTACGTATTATCTATTACATACGTATATGGATACTATACTAATCACCTTGGTAATCCCGTACAGTATCGGCAGAGATGGTAAACAGATCTATGAACAACACAACGCGCATCGCGATCGAGCCAATGATGGATTATGAAATGCAAAACACTCATACGGGCGAGGTAATACCATCACAAACAAAAGGGTATGTCCGCCAGGGGATAGGAGCATTCCTCTCAGGCCAACCCCGGTCAGCCCCGGTCTGGCTCGAGGATACTCCTTTTGATGCTCCTGTTATTGATGATCTTGTTGTTGAGAGCAACCCTTTCGCTGGCAGAGCTCTCGCTGGTGGAAATAATGAAAGCGGGGAAATTGAATATGGAAGCAACTATTATGCCCCCTATTACGACTCTAGTACGGACAGCCCCATCGAAGAAAATGATACTGAAGAGTCGGGCGAAGGCGAAGACGGAGAGGAGGAGGGGGAGGAAGAAGAAATTGAAGAGGAAGAGGAAGGTGACGAAGATCTCTCAGATTATGAATAACTCACACACACACTGGGGTCGAAGTTGAAATGAAAAACCTCTAGGACTGGCTGCGACCTATAGGAGCTACCACACGAGTTTTACTCTGTAAATCATCAGTAAGGTTGATAATCAAGACGATGCTACAGGCTCTGTTAATAGATGGATATTGAAATAGAGGTGATCGGCGTAGCGCCAACTGCACATTCGCGTCCAGCATCTTAGAGACCTATTATCAAAAAAAAGATTCTGTATTTTATATAGCACCAATAATTTCCACCGGCACATTTGAGTCATCCCTAAGGTCTTGCTTTTGTTCGGTGATTTACGAATCACTTAATTAATGCATATCGGTCAACGTTGTGTGCCACTATAGCCCGTCTTGTGTTCTAATCGAGTCTATCAGTGACATAACTAGTAAATAAAAGTTTACACATAGTCTATGTGAGTTCTCCGCCCGAGTGAGACAGATCTAGATACACGTAGCATGTTTGTCGGAAGCTAGGTAAGGGGTGACAACACCTTACATGTCACATTCGCCACAAATCATGACTTGCACTTGGACGCTATGGACACACTAGGAGGCATAAAACGCGAGGAATTAGTGCTAGCTAGAATCCAAGAAAAGTATCACTTTAATCGATCCCGTCTCATTGTTACAGTAATTCATCGAAGTAGAAGTAATATCCGGGTCGCTCACCAGGTCCTTTGGTTTCACTACGTTTACCAACGATTTTTTCTTCTTCCCGGCGCAGAATGGGTCTCGTGCCCATGAAATTTGATCCACCTACTGCCGATGTACAGCATCTTGAGGCACTGCTTCGTAATGGAAAAGTCACTAGTGAGGACCTCGTTAAACAGTACCTCTTCATGGTGCAGGTATACGATAAACGCCTACACGCCATGATCGAAACCACCCCCGAGGAGCTTTTAATTCAAAGAGCGCGTGAACTCGACGACGAACGCCGAATCGGACCCGTCAAAGGCCCTCTTCACGGTATTCCTGTCATCCTCAAAGTAAGTCATGCGTCTGGGGTTTGTTTAGCCTTTGTGCTGCACTGACATTTACTAGGATAACATAGCGACAGATCCATCGCTGGGGTTGGGTACTAGAGCCGGGAGCCTTGCCCTTGTTGATTCCAAGCCTCGAAAAAATGCGAAGATAGTAGATATGGCAAGGCCTTATACCTTCTCAACCCATGACAGCCTGCCTTCTGACTGCTTGTAGTTAATCGATAGCGGTGCCATCATTTTTGGCAAATCAAACATGAGCGTGAGTCTAACACGCAATGCTGCAGCATGACCTCAAACTGACCACATCACAGGAATTTGCCAATTTCCGGTGAGAGGATAATTCATCGCCTTCTAGTCCTACGAATATTAATGCAGAGGTAGTGCCCACGGACATACTGATGGCTGGTCAGCTGTCGGTGGTCAAGCACAATCGGCCTACGTTCGCGGGGGCTTTCGCGATGATGACGGGGAAATGGGGCATAGTGTACGTTTATATGAATCGGCATCATTCTACCTTCACTCACGGACTGAATAGAGTCCCGCTGGGTCCTCCACTGGGTCTGCCGTGGCAGTATCCGCTGGCTATGCTCCTATCTCCATTGGCGTCGAGACTGATGGCTCACTAATCAGTCCGGCCGGGAGAGCCGCTCTATACACAATCAAGCCAACTATGGGACTAGTTCCTCAAGAGGGCATAATCCCAGTAACTCGTCTATTCGATTCAGCTGGCCCTATGGCCAAGTCGGTGTACGACATAGCGATACTCTTAGATGCGATTTCAAACCACAACGAATCATTTGTTAATAACATGAGAGACGGGAGCTGGGAAAACTTGTCCGTTGCCACACTCGACCCTCATGTGTGGAAATTCCCTGATAGTTTCATTAAGCCGGTAGCCGAGGCGGATGAGCAAATCGTAAGTTACATCTTTCTCAGCCAGCGGGGGCATTTCGATTTAACGGCCACCTCAGTACTCGGATATCGCAGACGCGTACAACGTAATCAAAAATAAGGCAAAGAAATTCGTTGAGAATGTGGCCCTTCCAACGGCTGATTCCTTCTATTACGGGGACGAAAACAGTTTACTCACTGTCTTAGGTAAGTACTTCACGATATCTAATAACCCAACCTAAGTAATTTGACTGACCAAATATAGAGGCTGATATGAAACCACAATTGAACGAGTACCTGAAAGACTTCCTAGAGGAGAGCAAGGTTAGAAGCCTTGAAGAAATCATTGAGTTCAACAAATCGCACGCAGAAGAAGAGCTGCCACCTAGTATGTTAACCCTTGCGTCTGATATACCAACTATGCTGACACTAAACAGAGCATGACAGCCAAGATTTGTTTATCCAAATCCAAGAACAGCAGCAGCTCGCTCCAGAAGAGTACGAGAAGAGAGTCAACCATTTCCGAAAAATATCCCGTGACCAGGGCATTGACAAGATTCTACAAGAACATAATGTTGATGTTATCCTCGGTCCAGCCGATAGCTTCATAACTTCGTTCGCGGCAGCAAGTGGTGTGCTAAAATGCAATCTACCTTTATATGAGAGTAATCTAACCTCACTATTTCCAGGTTACCCCATAGCTTGTATGCCTCTTTCATATCTCAAATTTAACGGCCGACCTCTAGCGCTCGCAGCTCTAGCTGGTAGGAATCAAGATGCGACACTAATTAAGATGATGCGAGCCTGGGAGGTTACATTCCCTAAACGCGAACCACCTCCGCTCGAAATACTCAACCAAATGACATAGTCCCGCGCGCCCGACCATCTTCAGACTTGATATATAGCTTAGCTACTGTCACATGGCCTATACGTAGGGGTAGGTAGGTAATAGTATACGTTGTTGCGCAAGGGTCCTCAAAACACCTCCCTACGTACTACTACTATATACGAACAGTCTCTTTGTTCCGAGGCTCAAGACTGTGACAGCTATGATTAAGTATCGAAATGTCACTAGTTTCGCGTTCAAACTTTTTCCCTTGTCAATATTTTTAACTGCTCCGTACCGGTATGCCTCCGGTAGCTCACAGCTGATTCTCGTTTCTATTCATCTCCCTTCTCGCGCTTGATCAGGCATGCTATAGAATATGACAAAAGAATGAGAGGTATGATTAAAATAGGGATATCATCTCAAGTAGGATAAATAAGATAGCTCGAGGGCTTAATCGATTTTTTATATATATTTTCCTTTTGTTTCCTCTTGAATACTGTAAGTGGTTTCACTCACCACTCTTACCTAGAGCGTAATATGTAAGTAGAGTGCCACGTGGAAGAGATCCGAGCCATTATAGACAGCCCTAGCGGATTTGGCTAGGTAACTGATGAGTCTTCAAGGTTTACGGAAAGGCTTTCTTCGCAACAGCTTCGGTTCGCCGCTATCCTTAAAGAGACGGACCAAGCGAGTTAGAGTCAGATGTATGTAAGTTGAACTTGTACGCAGATACTATCTTGGAAGGTCTGAACTTCCGGATGGAAACAAGGCGACGAGAGCTACTTATCTCTATTAGCTGGAAGCTCAACTAATCCCTCACGGTCCCTCCAAGGCCTCCGCCTAGCTGCTTAACATCGGTCATTATTACGCGAATGCCAGAGGGCACCACGGGGACGAGATCCATAATGATGGGTTACAGATGTTCCTAGCTCTAGGGCGGAACCCGCGTAAATCCCATGCCTACGGGAGACGAGGTCTGGCAAAGATAAGTAGGAAGAATCGGCTAATTTTAATAAACCGGTTGATATTTACAGAGGCAATGGTCACAATAATATGAACTTTCCCCGTTATGCGAGTTCTACTAATGACCAGGTTTCCTAGGTGCAGTTGAAATAAGTGCGTGTATATGTAAGCTTATGGAATCCTATAAACATTACGCTCAGGTTTCGTTATAGAATCGTTTCCGGAGGTGCTCCTCCGGGGATGACGACAGTAGTACCTAGGAGTCACAATACTCAGTCAGACCAGGCTCTCGATGGGGAATTTTGGGATATGGTAGGTAAGGTAAGGACGAATGGCGCCTTCGTGAGCGTTCCATCTCTCTGTGGTACACTCGTGTCAGGTGGCACAATGACAATGGGATGCAGCGTCGAGGGAAGGAAGGAGCGATCAAGGGATGGTGCACGTGTAGCAATCGTGGTGAGTGGCACGTGTATTTCTATTGTCGATACCTATCTCAGATGTCACTTCACGATACACCTAGGAATATGATAAACCATGAAACTAAATACGGCAATCCGATCTATCACAAGAATTTTATCGGGACTCCGTAGAGTTGAGTTGTTGTCGAATAGTATTCGAGAGCCTCATGTAAGATACTAAAATCTTTAACCCTGAATGCCTTCTATCAAATATTCATTATTTTTGTAATAGGACCAAAAAATTTTTTTTACCAGAGACTCAAGGTATCTATGTATCTACGTGCAGTAACGACCTATGTACCCAGACAAACATGTGTTACTAGTTCGAACGTGATGTTTGCTAATAATAAGTCACGAGAATAAAAGAATGGTCGCAGTTCCTGCCACAGCTCCTTCACGTTTTCTACATTCACTTGCACGGCAGTACCTCTACTGGATTGGATCTGCTCGTTTTCTCAAAGAGTAACCACTATTGCACCACTGACCTCGCGACTCAATACCTCTTCTCAACTGTTCAACGCTGGAGGACATCGGTTATCACTACTGCCCATCACCACATACAATAAGACCACAACCACCTTACCATACCGGCCACCAGACTCCTCGAGTTCAGAATGATCGAGATGTCGCAGACCACCGCGGGGGTCATCCTCAGCACCACATCCACCCTAGCCCTCCTCTCAGCAAGCACGTTTTTCAAGATTCCCCTTGAAGCAGTCCTTGCCGCCATGATGCCCGTCTTGGTCGCGTTTTACGTGGCCAGCGCCCCGCCGGATCGCGAGCAATTCCGCGCCATCTTTCTCTCCATTCTACGTGTTTTCGCTCTCGCCGTGGGCGAGTGCTGCTGCCTTGTCCTCCTCCCATTCATCACCATTCTCCACCACGTCGACAGGAATTAGGGAATCTGGCCGGCCTGGTTCTGGGGACCACAACAGGTGGATGAGAACGAGAACGAGAACAAGGATGAAGTCATCCATGATTCTGCTACTCCTGGCGAGTATGTCTCTCCCATTCTTCTTCTCTGTTATTTGTTCTTTGGGTCCTATTGTTAACTTTAATTTGGTATAGCTCAGGCATCTTTTCTGACACCACGAATACGGATGCCGAGGAGGATTCGGTGGACAGTCAAGGTGTTTGGAAAGCCTAGGTGGCAAGGGCTGCCTGATGGCACGATAACAATACACGGTGGGATAGCGGAGAGAGAATGAAAAGTGGCCGTGTTAAGCCATTGCGAGGAGGTACTGTCCACTGGATTATAGTCCTCATTGCTGCGCACATGGATTGGCGAAGAGTTTCTTGATTTCGGACAAGGTGGCCTTCAAGTAGAGGGTTGGATGCTCGATGATGCTGTATACTGTTATTGCTTTCTATGGTATGGAATGCTCTGAACTCAGCGGATACAAGTTCCGAGGTAGATTTCTCGAGGTCGACTACATGGTAGTTTCTCTAGGTAGAGCGAAAACGTTCTTTCACACTTTCTCTTCTTTGGCAAACCTGTTTCCGCAACCTTGAGTCAAGCTAGCCACTACAACCAGTTTTCTTGCTCTCATGTATTCTCATCTCGCTAGCATAGTCTTTCCGCCCTTGGCCTCTTCGGCTATCGTCATTATGACTAGATACTTCGTCTCCTGCGGGCCTCTAGGGGGTGGGCAGTAGTCCATTACATTTTAACGTCTTCGCACCGCTCGCACTAACAATGCAATACAATGTTGGGTCATAAATATCAGATGTCGGTAGTGGCTGTAATAGGTTGCCGCGGCTGGTAATGCCAGCCTTGATCAAAACATAACGCCCATAGGACGTAGGTCTTGCTAGCTTAGCGTCGGGTAGTGTCAATACAGCTCTCTTAGCACCGATTCTTTATGATTAGGAAAGAGCTGCAGCAATGCTCTTTATGACCGATTTTCCAACTGTTGCGAAATAAAGGTCTCGTAGGAACTTACTTCATAAAGGCATAAGGAGCACCATTGTCGGACCTCAAAGCTCTAGATAGTGCTGGAGGCTTCTACACCAGCTACTTATTATTTGTATTCAACACCTAGAGATATCTAGGTTTCTATCTAAGGCGTTCTCATAACGATATTCATTTATCTCGTGCATTTCATATGCTTCCCAATATGTTCAGGCTTCTATTCCCAGAAGTGGCATACATCTGCCGCTGTCGGCTCCTTAGCTAATGGCGATTTAGGTAGATAGAGTGAGCCTTACTTTACTATACTATAGTATTTGTGGGTGGCGTGTAGTTGTAAATCGATGCTAACGTTGGAATATTCTAGTAAAACCACACCAATTTCTGGTAGTTGTTTGCTCAACACAGCATTGTGTAGGAACTCTGCTCATCATATCAGTATCTTCATGCATAATTAGCAGACTAGGAACTCGGAGACAAACCTACGTCTACGGTGTGCGAAGCTTATTATATCCTGCTATTCCTATCACACAGGTAGGTGATAGAATTAGCAGTGTCTTCCGGGTCATGTGATGCTGGGTAAATCGATAAACCGAGCAGTAGACCCCGCTCATCCCGTGAGCTGGCCACGGAGAGATATCCGCATCACCGTCTCGAGCGTCGCGCCTTCCACCTCCTGGGTCGAAACGGCGGGAGCCGGCGGTGGCGGCGGGCGATCGATAATCATGACGTCGGGTTCGGAAGGTTTTCTACCCGGTACCCCATTCCCATTGACATCGTCCTCCATCTCCTCGTCTTCGTCCTCATACTCGTCCTCGAAGTTACGCCGGAGACCCGTCCGGACGTTCTCGATACCCATTTCGTGCTCCTCGGCAGTAAAATAGTCGCCCTCCTCGTTCACGACGTAGTCGGTGATGCGCGCCTGGCACGCCTCGCTCGTGGCCTCCCAGATATTCTCGAACAGCATCTCCTTCTCTTTGTCCGCGTTGTCGGTGGTACTACTAGGCTGGGCGCCGCCAGGTAAAGGCATGCTGGCAATCGTCTTCTGTGCCTCTTCAATCGTAGTTTCGACATCGGGTTCAGGCCGTTTACGGAGCAGCTGCACTAGGATTTGCTCTTGCGTGCGGCCGGGGAAATTCGTGGACGGGTGGATGGTGACGCGATTGAAGAGCTTTTCGTTGAGATCTAGCACTTCGACGATCGCGCGGACATTGTGGTTGAGAACATCGGCAGACGCCCCGAGCGAGTCGCTGTAGGCTCCCGATTAGCATGATACTAGAGACCACGGTGGAAGAGCAGAGAGGGCGACGCACACGCTAGGCAGTGGGTTACTCTGGAAGACATCGTTCGCGAGGCTGTCGATACTTGCCGAGAGCTGCGAGAGGCGTTGGCGCGTCTGCTCGACGGCCTTCAGCTCTTCCTGGCTCAGTCCAAGAGACGACATTGGTAGGTATTTTTTGATATATATTCGCAGGAAGAGAGTATTAGAGATCCGTGGGCTGAGGAATACGTGTGGCACGAACACTGCGCCCCGGTAGATAATGAGCGTGGATGGCCTCGTGAGGTGGGTAAATAGTACCTGACCTGGAGAGACGTTGAAGAAAGAGTTGTAGAATGTTGCAACCTTCGAACTCAAGGATACAGAGCACACCTGAGGACCGGGCTAACCTACGAGCTACTGCTCTGGGGTAGGTACTCCGTATGCTGTACTTTGGTAGGCTAATCCTAAAGTGGGCTACCCCGCCAAGCCACATGAGCTGCGCAGGGATTCAAGGTCGCTACTCCCGACAAGGTATGGGGATGGAAGCAGCAGGTACGGCGGGAGGACAGAGTGGAGGACGAAGTTGCAGAACCATATATATAAGCCATCCCTTGTTCAAGTACAGTCACTTGGAGGGTTTCTAAAATCTTATATCCTTTTTATTTTTTCTTCCGAAATGCTATTTGAGTACCTAACCAAACCATAAATCACCGCCGTAATCAATCCGCAAGATGCCTTACCTACATACACATATCGATGCACGAGCAGATGGTATCTTTTTCCAAAGTGCTTTAAAAATAAGGTCTTTGATCATTATTCCATAATTTTCGTAACCCGCCTCGCTAAATTCGCTCGAAGGGCGGTCAAGTAAATTCAAGAAGCCTGCAATGTAGATCGCAGACAAGCGCACTCTTTTGAGTGTATATTGACGACTAGAGCATAGTCTAGCCGACAATGGTTCGATGGGTTGATGGCTCATTCACCGTGTGACCCCGCTTGGTCAACCACAATGTGGCGTGTTTCGCGCCCGTACTTGTCGACGGGAGGGTAACGAGCCCGCCGCTCGAGATCGTCGAGCGGCAAGAAGGAGCGGATGTACTTGTTGGTGCCGTTGTCGATGGGGTTGTAATCCCAAGGATCAAACTTGCCCACCTTCAGAGCATCCCAGACAAGTCGCCGAGTCCGTTGAGAGTGAAGGACGGATTGTGTGATAGCCTTGAAGTCCCACCGCGCTTTCGCTTCGGCCTCGAATTTTTCAAATTTAGCCTTAGCTTCCTCCTCATCAGCCGTCAGTCCCTCGGTTTTATTGGCCAACTCGGCCAAGTTGACCAACTCTAGCGGGTCATTCTCGAGGTTGAATAGTTGAGGTGCATCCGTCGGGCATGTGATGTATTTCCAAGGACCGCGTCGGATCATCATCAGAGGGCTAATGGTGCCCTCGCCCGTGTACTCGGCAATGACCGTGTCGTGACCTGGCTTGCCCTGTAGATGAGGCAGCAAGGAGGTGCCATCCATCGGCAGCCCTTCTATAAGCTTGGTGCCAACGATGTCACAGAGAGTAGGGAGAATGTCTAGGGTGGATACGTTCTCCTTGACACGGTGTGGTGTATATCGACGAGGATCCGAGATGAGCAGGGGAACGCGGACGGATGATTCAAAATAGCTCATCTTGTACCAAAGGCCGCGTTCTCCCAGCATATCGCCGTGGTCACCACTAAAGACAACAATAGTGTTCTGGTCAAGGCGGCATTGCCTCAAGGTCGCAAGAATACGCCCAATGCAATCGTCCACATAGCTGACAGCGCCATAGTACGCCCGCCGTGCGCGCTTGACCTGTTCCTCGCTGAAATTTTGGTCCCAGAGGTCGCACACCTTCAAGAGCCGCTTGCTATGAGCATCCTGCTGCTCCTGGGGAATCTTGACCTTGGGTAAGGTGATATCTACACCTTCATATAGGTCCCAGTACTTTTCCTCGATCGTGTATGGGTCATGAGGATGAGTGAGGGACAACTATTTGTGAACAAAGTAGGTTAGTACAGTTTACTAGTCTTAAAGCCATAAGTTTACGATAGCTAAATCATGATTCAATCGCAGGGAGTCAAAAGATTTGAGAGATAACATACCGTGAGGCAGAACGGGCGGTTATCCGGGCCTTCACGAACTTGGTCGTATAAAAATTGGGTAGATTTATACATGACCTCTTCATCATAGTCCAATTGGTTGCTTCGCACGCAACTTCCAGCCTGCAGGATAGAGCTTGCATTGTGATACCACTCAAGCCTTCTGTCAGGCTCATCCCAATTGACGGCCCAGCCAAAGTCACCGGGGTAGATGTCGCTGGTCAGACGAGTCTCATACCCATGCAGCTGGTCTCCAACGAAATGCATCTTGCCGGCCAATGCCGTGTGGTAGCCTCGGAGCCTCAAGTAGTGAGCGTATGTGGGCACATCGCTTCCGATTTGGGACGCGTTGTCATAAGCACCGATCTTCATCGGTAATTGGCCCGAGATAAGACTCATGCGAGAGGGTGCACATAGGGGAGAGGGGCAGTAAGCCGAGTCGAACTGAACAGACCTGGCCGCCAGTGCATCCAAGTTGGGTGTGAGTATCTGGGATTCGGGATTGTGCATTTTGAGGAGGGGAGCAGCCAACTGGTCTGCCATGATGAAGAGGATGTTTGGCAACTTCTCACCACCATTGACCGCTGCCGGTGTTGAGCCATTGCCGGCAGCCTCGGGTGGGATAGAATCGATATCTGGAGCCATAATGGAAAGAGCAATGCAAGAGAGGGCTGGATAACTCAAGAGACGACGAGGCGGAAGACTTATTGTTGGGTATGACTCAAGTAGTTGAGGCGTTGAGTGAAGACCAAGAGGAAAAGGAGAAAAGGTGCTTGACTCAAGAGATGGGAGAGTAAGGTCGGAAACAACGGCGGGCCTACCCAACTTATACCGACTCGATGGTGCGAGATAAGGAGCAGGAGGTAAGCTAAGCAAGATGATCAATCCATCCACTTGCTGATAAAGACCAAGGGGCTCGTCGATGTGAAGGCCTCAGACGATCTGTGCAGCAAGCGTTTAGACCGGGCAAACAACTGCAGGGAGGATCATCACTTGATTTAGGTAATACCGCAGACAAACACGGAGTGCAGAAAGTCCACGCAATTTGGGAAGACACTTGTCCTACTGGGGAAAAGAAGAAAAATGAAACGTAGGATCATTCACCTTGACCAATGTTATTGAAGATGAGCGCGGTTGTCGGGCTGTCGTGCGATGGCGACATGATTTACTTATATAATATTCTAGTCGATTTTCTAGTCACCGCCTCGGTCAGGAAAAGAAGAAGAAATGGACCCCTAGAAAATACCCCGCACTAGTACGCTATTGGAAATACTATCTTGAACCCTGTCAACCAATCAACAACATGTTATAGCTGCTTTTTGCCGGATTGGGACCATGGTCACGAGTCCTAGTATACTAGTTGAAGATCCCATGAATGTAGCAAATGTTGGGCCACGCGGCTTCGCAGCTAGGCTAGGACCGTCGCAATTCCTCTGGGGAAAGGGTTTGCAGACTATTCAAGAGCCTGAGATCAGACGATGGTGCTTTGGGCTAACGTAGTAGTCAGGCTAGACTTATCGAATAAAGTCAAGTTCCGGTCATGTGACCGGTAGATAGCCCGATAAGTCACGTCACGGTGTCATGCAAGGGTCTAGGGCTTCCCGCTATGCAGCCGAGCTATTGAACTGCCTAGCGGGGGATTAGGGTCTGGGCAAACCTGATAGGTACTTTGCACAGGCACCTACAACTACATACGATATAACGTCAGAAATCATGACTTCTTCAATGACTAACAGCTAAAATTGTCACAAACTACCTAATGTCGTGCGATGTAGCTGTCCTTGTAATTTGCGGGGTAGTTAGTATTAAGTACCGAGCAACACTATCCACAACAAATCCTTGTTAGGCAATTATTCAGTCCGAAACATGGAAGATGTAGATTGATAAGTGGTAGTTGAGTTTGCCAAGGGTCTTCCCTGTTCCCCGGTTATCCTTTGTAGCCTATCGCAAACTTGAAAACAATACCGGGGATTGGCTAGTTTGCATGCAAATAAGCAGGTACCTAATCATAATATGCAGCAGAGCAAATACGGCTAGACGGGAGAACAATTAAATATTCCTAGGTAGTCCTACTAGAATTACTAGTACAATGCAGCACTTGCAGCACTGCAGATGTCAGTCAGAAAGTGTGGCTTGTCAACTCGATTTCAAATCTAGGAAACCCCGGGAACACGCGTCGTGAGGCTTTGCGCTGGTGAGTAAGGGAGAGTATTCCCTACGCCCGGCTGATAATGCAAGAAAACAATAAATTCGCTCAAGTTGAGACGGTTTCCGGAATGCTCTCGCCGATGACCGGCCTACTGACCACCCAAACGCACTTGTTGGTGATTCGTATCATATGACCAGCTCCTACAGGTCTAATGCACGGCCTTCAGGTCTGCCACAATTTCCATTTGGTAAGCACAGCTCGCCACAACTAACGGAAACCGATAGATACAGCCTTGGTAGGGGTGACGTGTTATCTTCGCCGGTTATAACTATTGGGAAAGAGGTATATGACCTGTACGAAGATGATCCAAATGGGCTTTGACAAGTGCTATAAGCCCGTGCGTGGTTAACGCCAATTCGTCAACTTCGGGGACCGTTATCGACGCAACATTGGTACTATCACACCAAGTCTCTTTAAACTCAAACTTTAGCGCCTAGTTCAAGAGAGCTAAACACGCTGCCGCACCTAACGTTATCCCTTGTCAAGACGAGGTTTCTGTGATAATGCAGACAAACGTACCGGTTGAAGTCCGGTGCGCGTTTAGGTATCTATCACAGCAGTCTAGAATATTCCATTGCCTCATATAGCTGGCCGCAGATATATCACTCGGTGTGTTCAGGCCTCTTAGAATCCAGTTAGGTAATTCAGCGAATAGGATTCTCGCCAAGTCACAGCACCTAACGTAGCGCAATTTAGCTCAAGTATTACAACATCGACGATAAGAATGCTTGTCTCTAATAGGTAGGTAACTATCACAACACCAAAGGCAACACGTGGTCACAATGCAACGCTAAGGCGATAACCAATGCTACCAAATCACAGGGAGGAAGACAGCGATAATAATGGATCAATAAATATTAAAATCGGGACTAATATGTATGGCGACCTTCATAGCAGCGCCAACCTGTGAAATATGAAAAGAGCTATTCAGCCTCTACGGCGTGTCGTGGGCCCCTTATTACTTCGTGGTGAAGCCGAAGTAGACGCGCCGGAGCTCGGGGTTGCTGTAGATAGAGGCACCTCCTTCATCTTGCCCTTGGCCTTGGCCGAGGGCGCGTTCCAGTAGTACACCATCTGCGCCGCCAAGACGCAGTTCAACGTGAATCCCGCGATAAAGCCGTATAGAATCAGCTTGTCGTCCACCTCCTGCAGCGTTGTAAAGATGCGCGAGAGCGAGCCGGCGAGATAGTTAAAGACCTGCAAGACAAAGGTATCAGTAAAGCGGTAAGTTGCCGACGTAGGTAAAGATTCCACGTACCGTGAAGGCGCTAAGTTGGCCTGTTCCACCCTCCTGGAAGATGGCCGCAATCTGGGGTACCTTGCTCGCAACACCTAGCACGCCGGCGCCGGCCTGCAGGTAGCCTAAGGCCGGCATATCAAGCACATTAGGGCTGAAGAGCGTGACGAAACTCGCGGCGAGGGCGGCCACGAACAGCGCAGCCATGCTAGCGCGACCGCTGTAGTTGAGGACGAGGACGGTGATGACGACATTCTGGCCGAGGATCAGGGCGGTCTCGCCAAAGGTGCTGAAGGGGAAGCCATTGCGGATGTTGTAGGCGAGGGTGATGAGGTACGACGAGGTTTCGAGGAGGTAGGACAGGAAGCTGATGCCCGAGGCCGACTTGGACTGCGTGAGCTTGAGGATCTGCGGGACCTTGACGATGGAGGAGGCACCGATGATGCCGATCCCCAGACCCTTGGAAATGGCCAGCTTGAGGCATTCGGAGTCGGTCGGATCCAGATCGAGGATCAGGGTCTTGTAGCAGGTCTCGCCGATGATGGACACGCCGAGGTCGCGAATCGGGCCAGGCAGGTTGTGGGTGAGCGGCTGCAGCGGCTGCAGAGCGGATCGGAGGGCCTCCATGGCAGGAAGCAGGAGACGGATGATGCGATGCGCTACGCTTGAAGAAAAGAAGAGCAGTGTCCGTCTTGCGTCTAAAAGAAAGGACAACAACGCTGATAATTAAGAATTACCAATAAATTAACTCTAGTTGGGACAATCGACAGACGAGGCTGACACGCATGTGATATGTGATGAGGTTTCATTATGTAAGAATGTTCTGTACCGGGCACTGTATCACACTGTGCACCCATACTTTGCGGGTGCGAATGGTGGCTCACTCTGTTATGCTTTGTTAACTCGAAGTCCCCAGCTAAAACAATGCAGAATTAGAAACCACAACGTAAAGAATGTTTCTCTTCCCTATTGACGACTAAACTGCGCAATAGCCTGTTCCGGAACTTGCAGTTCGCGTTTCGCACGTGATCTGCAAAGATGTGGAAGCACCCTATCAAGCAACTACCCTGTCATTATGTTGCATTCTCCCCGGCAAATCTCTAGTGCAATGCGAATTCAATCACCATTTCACCTCAACCTCCAAGTCCCAGAGATCTCCGAGAAAGAAACGACAAAGTCCCTGTTATTAGTTCCCTGCCGTCAACCTCACAGAAATAGGTTTAGAAACTCCTCCAGAACGACAGCTCTTTCACTTTCCAGATCCGCCGGATCGGAACTCCTTAAGCGCCTTAGCACAGTGAGTCAGGTTCGCGGCGGGTTCCCACGTGCTTTCGGTTATATGATAGCCCTTCCACTTGACTAGATACTCCGTAGCACCAGATTTCTTTCGTGTCTTGATGATGAATTCGACTTCATACTCGGACTTGGCGGACGTCTTGGTAGGTGTCTTAACAGGTGTCTTGATAGCTGTAGGCCTACCCCTGCCTCTACTGCCGGAACCTCCGCTTGCTGAAGTAGCGGCGTTCTTCTCCTTGCCAGTAGTGGGTGACATGGATGGCGTTTCCGCAAGTCTAGGTCGTTTCTTTTGAGGCACTCATGTTAATTGCTTGTCTCGTTTCACCATGTTAGAAAAACGTACCGTTTGCTCAGTTATCTGCTGAGTGGCAAACTCGGCCGCAGCTCTCGACGATCGTCGAAGGCCATCGCCATCACCGCCAGTGGCTCTTTTTCGCTTACTATCAGATTCCTTGGTCGCGGAGAAGGAGCCCGCTGACTCGCTAGTGCCATTAGACATAGCCTTCTTCTTCGACGGCCGACCACGACTACGACCACGACTAGACGAGCCTTGCACACCGCGGTTAGGCTCTTGTGGTGTAACATTTAATGAAGTCGATGCTCGTGAAGCCGACATGGCGCGCATTATCGGGCGTCTCTTCTCTTCGAGCCCTGATTCGTCGCCGTCGCTATAATAACCTTGCACCCCATCGTGAGCCTCATCCATTTTGCTGTCTCCATAGCTCTCACCTTTTTCCTGGCCACGCAAAGCGTCGGAGGTACTACCTTGCTTAGGCTGGGGACCCAACGTGGATTTCAATTTGGGTTTGAGGACGGCAGTATCTTCAGCGATGTCATCAGTGATATGACTCTCTTCTTCAGGAACTAGATTGTTCTCACTGTCTGTTTTGCTAGTACAATTGTAAGTAAGATCCCGTCGTCCCGCAGTTCTGTAAAATTGGAAGATGGTCCATCAGAGTAATGTGTTCGCTTCTAAAGAAATAATAATGCAAGGGAAAGTGTCGGGAAGAAGAAGAGACTGCAGGGGACAAACGTACAAGCGCACTAACTAAAAAGAACAAACATAAAAATCCACATCACAAAATTAGAATAAATAGATAACAGAATCGGAAACTTACTGAGAAGAGACGTTAGGACGACCGGCAGTTGAAATGTCAGTGGTAGTGGTTTCGCCGTCATCGTCGTTATCGTCAACGGATGCCATATAACTCTCACGGGGATTGCGGAGGACGCGTGAGATCTCGTCTTCTGAACTGCCGGCCGGGGCCGCGAAACGGACGCGCGATGAAGACGACATCATTATATGACTTATCGCGTGGAAAACGTATTGCATACGCGTGATAGTAGTTTATGGGCTTGGCTTACAGAGAGGAGCGAGCTATTCGCTGCGCAGGGATGTCGGGGTTCTAGTCGTTGTTGATTTGGTACCCAGAGACCTGTGAGCGGAATTGGAGGGTTAGAAAAGCTGATCCGACGTCGTCCGTAATAACAGGAGGGTGCAAGTACCTAGACACCTAGAATTGTTATTATTCAGGCCGAATAAATACAACGACGCATTTGGGGGTAGTGCATCGCGTCTCAACGACGGGAAAGTACCTTATTCACTCCGACTAACTCATATGGTCGGCTTTTCTTGCGTAACTGTAGCCTCTAATACGACCAAGAATGTAACCATATAGAAGTGGGAATAGAAATGTGGGCTGGAGGAGCGAGACTCGAGAATCGAGATGAATCTTGTCTGTGGCCTGGTGCTAGAAGTGTTGCTTATTTAGTCAGGAGGGCGATGGGAATAGTAGGGCCAGTTGCAAGGCAAGTGCGAGACTTACAGGTGGTTGATTGCCAGATCTGCCTGCCGCGCTTGCAATGTTATAGGGTTGGGAAAGTGACTTAGGTAGGTACGTACATATGTGTGGTTAAGGTGATGTTAGCATTAGATGGGGCTGGGTGGTGAGGCCGCTTGCAGATATTAGACAAGTACCTAGGTAGGTCGCCATGTAGTTAATAGAATTAATTATAGGTAGGTATGTCCTGCCAAAATTGAAGCTCAGAACTTACCTAGTACCCTACTAAGAATCCAGGTATAAACACTTAGTAACAAGCAGAAGCAATTAGATATATAATATATTCCTAGGGGGGGAGTCTCCCTCGCTTATCCTTTCCTCGCATCATCCACATACACATAGTAGATACCTCTTGTAAATCAAAATGCAGATTTGCTCTTCCTCTTCTATGTAAAGAGTTCGAAATCTTTATCAGGTATTGCCAGCCCCCCATCTTCGATTTCAGTTTCTGGATCACACATGACAGCCACATATAGTTATACGCCGTTCCTGGACTTAATATTACCAATTATTCGCGGATGTTGTACAATATACTCTCCTTGTGTAATGGAGCTTCCATACCTATGTGAATAATAAGGACTAAGGTAAATGGCCAGCAGTTGTGCGTGGGACGGTACCATGCCAGGTGGTAGGCTAATACTTTGTGCAACAGACAACGTGAAATGATATTCTACCTATGGCTAAACTGTCAGTCTACCAACACTATACTACGTCTCTTTCATCCACGCTAATCGACATCTTCCTCGTAGTTATCTGGTAACTCTGTAAAACGCCCCTCCTCTACCATAGTACGGATCGGGTTTTCGGCTGAAATAACACCGTTTGCTTGTAACCTGTGAATGGGTTAGACCAAAACTTCCACACGTAGGGTAAAGAAGTGTACCTTTCAAACAGGACGAACAACCTTTCAGCTTCTCTCAGCCTCTCGTCCTCTGTCATCTCAGGCCCACCAGGGTCTCTCTCTAGGTCTAGGAACTGTCCGGTGATCGGATTAATGGGTCGATCAGAACCATCTGCGTTATTGTTGAGAGCTTCAGAAGCATCATGGGGTAGAGGAATATTTCTGTTATACAGGTATCCTGAGGCGAATCCGAACCCGACATTCTTGATAAATGTAGATGCATCCTTATCGGAGAGATCGAATAGTAGATCGGAGATCATATCGCGAAATTTTGGCGCCAGGGGGTTTGTCGAGTTCTTGAGGAGCCAGGAAGGTAACGAGGCACTACGTCCCAGAATTTCGTTTCTATCGGCCTCTGTGGGCAAGAGTTTTTCCCCAATTGAAATTCGTACTTCTTGTGGCGCATGCTCATGAACCACCCGAATCGCTGCGATCAGCGCCGTTGCGGTACTTTCAAGTTCATCGTCCGTGTATCTTGTCCTCGACTGTTCCAGGATGCTGATTAGACGATCTGAAAGGATGGTCGGGTTAGTTGGAGGATACAGAGACGATTCGACTTCATTTGCCCCCATATCTAAATTCAAAAGAGCGTTGACTAAAGGACCTGTTGGGGGATCTAATGGTTTGCCAACTGGGAACTGTCCTTTACACAAGAGGGCGACGATATGCGGAATTGCCTGGGTGAAGGATGAAGTCTTCTGTTTGCAGTGGTGAGTGATGTTGAACAGTAGTTTGAGCGTCTCCGTTAGGGCCATATCTTGCATCGGGTCCTCAGACGGGCCTCCGTCATTATGGTGTCTTGCATGGCGTTCCAAATTCTTGACGATAGAGTCGGCAAGCTGATACTGATCGATGAGCTGCTCCAGCTTCGTGTTGGTATCATATGTCGTGAGGAATACTATCCTTGAGACAAGGAATTCATCGTCGCGACTATCGTTCTTGAGTTTACCGCAGGCCTTAGCCTCATAGCCTAGATCCACAAACATTTGCCGGCACTCTTTCTTGAGTAGCAGTGCGTTGCACAGACAGCGTAGAGCATTTCTTGATGTTGTGCTGGAAGGGCTATCAAAAGAATGCTTAGTGAGCATTTCAATTCCCTTTTCATCTTGTTAGTAGACTCTCTCTCGTCCTTTTGAAGGGTTGGTATCTACCTCTTTTGTGAATACA
Source organism: Nemania abortiva (assembly GCA_022578505.1). NCBI lineage: Eukaryota > Fungi > Ascomycota > Sordariomycetes > Xylariales > Xylariaceae > Nemania > Nemania abortiva. The sequence continues at coordinate 53,709 of MU392727.1, read as the reverse complement.
GGGTCTGCATTGCGGGGATCCCGACCAAATATCTTCAACTCCTCTAAAGCTGAGTCTCTTTCTAATAGGTCGAACATTAGAAAAATCTAGGTGTATTTGCGCACCGGTATCTTACCATCTGCAGTTAGATTGGTCGAAACCAGATCTTGTGTTAATTTTTCGACAAGACTAGTTACAGCAGATAGTTTTGCTATGATAATGTTGGTTAATAAAGCCCGACTCCCTATATTAAGACAGGACCTACCTGGTCCTGCCAGCATTGCTGTCCCGGATAGTTGGAAATGCCCAGCCATAGAAGATGGGATTCGTCTTCTAATGAGATGGCTTTAGGATGAGAATATGCGCCAATAATTCCTTGCGAAGAACTAGCGAAGCTGCTTAGTCAGCGTGAACAAGACTCCTGAAAGCAGAGAGATGCCTCATAATTTAGCGTAACGAAAGAAAAACGTGGGATTACACGAGCTAAGAAGACGGGAAAGTAATTGGAAAACTCTGGAGGTTTCATACGACGGTGTGCACAAGTAACGAGGGGCTGTAGGAATGCTTTTGTTGTGAGTTAAGCTGCGAAAGGCAAAAAGAAAGGCCCGAAAATACGGAAAAGGAAGAAGTCATGAGGAAATGCGATGGATTAGCAAAACATACTTATATGTAAAGAAGACTTGTCCACGATGGAGTTATGCGTGAACCCAAACAAAAGCAGTGAACGTAACCAGGGGCGCAGCTAGGCACCTGATCCCTAGGTAGGTTGAGAATAGGTATGGTGAACCTGTGACTGGACTCTTGAATACCTAGGTTGTTCAGGTAATGACCAGGCTGAATGACATAGAGAGCAGCTCATAGACGTGCGGAAACCAAGATCCCTCGGGCGAGTGGGAAAGTTATACCAGAATTAAAAACGTCGAATTGGTATGGTATATCTATTTGTTGCCGCATATTCAGATGACCAGGCAGGGGTAAGTAGCATTTAGGAATCCTACAATGGTACCTACGGTTCATCAAATGCACGGTCCACCTAAGATTGTTTCCTGAGTAGGCGCTTGGACTACCTAGGTACATCTTACCTAATTGAGTTGCACGGTGCCCAGAATGGAAAACCACTTAAGCACATTGACCCCACTGAAGCGCGCGACGCGAGTATCTGCTCCTGCTACTACCGCGTTCGCAGGGGTCCAGTATCGCGCTTCCCCTGCCGGTCCCCAGTTTTTATCAATTGTCTTGTCTATCAAGATGTGGATCGAGCTCAGTCATCATCGCTCTGAACCACATCTCTTCTTAGATGTCTCTTCCACTCTCTCAGGTTCTCAGGTTGCGGGAGAGGCTTGTTACTAAGTACTGCGACCGTTTGTTGTAGCGCCTATGATTGTACTCTTAATTTGTCTTTAAATTTGCGTTTTGAGCTGATCGAGCGCCTTGATTCCCAGCCGAGATCTGTATCGTCCTCCGTTTTATCTTCTGGCGCTGTAGCGTCACTTGACCTATGAAATCGAGTCTGAGCTTCCCGGTCACTGTTCGCGTGGTGGACAGGCAGGTTGTGGAGCGGCTGGCTTGAAGTCATGGTATCACCAGCAGCAGCGCCATCAGCAGGCCTAGACGCACTACTGGCAAGACCGCCAACGCCGCCTCGAGAACGCCAGACCGACGTCGACCTCAAGTTGGACTTAAACCGACACCCACACGCCTCTCGCCTCACACTGCAAACCCCGCCGAGCCACTCACCAGGCTCGGCTTTATCAACCAACGCCAGCTCCAGACGGTCTGGGAAACGGGTCGAGTTCACCGTTCATGCCGAGTATCACGATCCTCCTACGGACACCCGCAAGAAGAATGCGCCCAAGCAACCCACGCCGGTCCCTGCCTCGTCGTCTATGGGCCCCTCAAAACCACTAAAGTCGATTCTCAAGCCCGCATCGAGTCCGAACCCTCCAAATCCCCTAGATCCTTCGGCTGGCCACGGCGCGTCGGGAAGCGCCGTCACATTAGCCGAAATGCTTGAATCTACTATCAAACACCTGGCCGGCAATGACCGCGACTCCAAAGTCGATGCATACACAATGCTAGTGCGTGCCCTGAAAGCATCGACGAACCTTCCAGATCGCATCGCCCTGCAGAGCAAGATGAGCTTGTTCATGCAGTTCATCCAGCGCGATGTTACCACGAAAGGCGGAAACGGAGCCCTCGATTCGTCAATGGTCAACCATGCTCTTGCCCTGCTGAGCACCTTCCTACATTTCCCTGCTATTGCCACCGCGGTGACTCCTGATTTCGCGGTCTTCATTATAGATCACTGCATCAGATCCTTTGAGGACCGTGCAACCCCCAAAGACGTTGTTCGACATCTGATGCAGGTAGTTGTATTCCAAGATTTCCCTCCAAAAGTCATGACGGCTGATCGCGTCGGTCGCCTCATTACTTCGCTTCACAATATGGAAGACCACATCAAAGGGAAGAGCATTATTATGTCTCGCATTCTGATATACCGAAGACTGATCAAACAATCCCCAATCCATATGGTGTCCCACCCTGAATGGCTCTTGGACTTGTTTACGGATATGCTGAGTAGCCTAAAAGAGATACGCTCTGCTGCGATAGCTCTCGGATTAGAAGCGAGCTTCACTGTTGCTAAAGAAAAGCAATTGCCCAAGAAAGTCATGGAGATACTCCAAATGACCATCGACGAAACCCGCTACGGCGAATACTATGTCCAGAGACTCACCACCATGGCTAAGGAGAAGTCCGAGATGGCTTCTGTTCCCCAGATCTGGAGTGTGGTTATTCTATTGTTGAGATGCCCTATTGAGCGCTGGGAATTCTTTGATCGATGGCTGGGAATAATACAGCGGTGCTTCAACAGCGGTGATTATCAAACCAAATTGGAGGCAAATTATGCATGGAACCGCCTAGTCTACGTCCTGCATCTGCACGAATCCTCGTTCTCTAAGACTATCAAGACTTTATGCGAACCCTTCAACCAATTGCGGCGAAGAGGTAAACAACCTGACGAGCTCCGAAAAGTCGTCATTGGTGGCCTCTGCAACCTTTATTACTATGCTTTCAAGCCCAATTCTAGCTCCGCTCATGTTGATCACTATTGGGACGCCTGTGTGCGAACAGTGATCCGAACCCTAGCGTTCCCTGAGACCGATGGGAGACCAGCGGATATGCAACACCCCTCCTCGGCGGATAACCTATCTCAAGCTGCGAACATCTTAGCTGGCCTCTTCGATTCTTCTACCGTGCGACTATGGAAAGAAGACCGCATCGCAGAGAATACATTGGCGAGACCCGACCAGCTGCCTGCATTAGACCCTAAATGGATTAGACGAAACACCACTCGAGTCTTCTCGATGGTGGAGCCAATTATGCTGAGATTGTTTTTGGACCTTACTGACCCGGGGTCTAACTCGTCGAAGCTCTGGAGCTCCCTTGTCCATGCTATTGCTGCTGCGGCGTCCAAGGAAGTAAAAGTATCAACTGATACAGCGTCCTTTCTAGGAAACGCTCTAAGCCTGCTCATCAGGATTTGGACTGCTGGTTTCGAGTCAACACCTTCCGCCGACATGCAGCGGTCATTCCTGAAAGCGACAGAGATTTATCTCACCACCATGATACTCTCAATTGGCCACCTTCCGTTCACAGAAAAACTTCTTTCAATAAATAAGCAAAATACATTAGTTCCGGTTGCCACACCCTCACACCGCTCTGGGAAAGGACATGGCCCTACACGATCACCACTTCATCACCTCTTCTCATTGTTGTCGTTATTACCACCGGGAATTTCAGATGGCGAAGATGTTTATAATCTATTTAGGAACGTGTTCGAACCGTTTATGCTTGCTCGATCGAATCGAGGTAGAAAAGACCTGGCACAAGAGTTTATGCAAATTCCACCACCGGATGGCCGTGTCAGCTCCGGTCCCTGGGTCTTCATTGCTGAAACCTTGGCAATACCTGGGGACAGTAGTCAGTGCAGCTACTTATCGACTGATTCTACTAGTCAATCTCCGATTGGGCACGATTTCCGCGACATCGTGAAGCATCTTGAAAAGGGAATCAGTCACACATCGAATGTGCCATGGCCTGAGTGGCTATCGCTCTTCTATTTCCTGGTCGGGCAAGCCACAGAGCTGAGTGGTGAAGCCGGTTGTTCAATAGCCGTCATAGAGCCACTGGCCAAGGTTGTCTTCGACACTCTCGCACCAGAGGTAAATCCAACGAGCCTCAATATATACAAATGTGGAGTGCTGTTGATTTTCAATGCGAGACAACCTCGGGATCGACAAGCCCTTGATGCTGCTAGGCGTCGTCTGTGGGGGACCACAGTAGCTGGTGTTAGGTCTGCTTCATTTGATCCATTTGATAGTTTTTACCGACTTACTTCCCATCTCCTTGAGGCATCCTACACGACTGCGGATAGTGTTGATGACGATATCCTTTTATCACTCATCACGGAGACATCTAGTTTTTTGGCGCGATCCAACCGAGTTCTTGTATTCAAGTCTCTAGTACAGCTACAACAAGGCTTAGGGCCATGGATCCAGGACGTGGATGAGCGGTATGGCAGCAAGCAACGCCCGACAGTGGCACAAGCCGTATGTTTTGAACCATTCTTCACACATCTTATCCACGGTTACTGATGAAAATAGGTAAAATTATTATGGGATCGAATTTGTAATCTTTTCCTGGAAACGACTCTTGAGCATTTTCAGCTTGATGCCGTAGAGCAACTGCTTTGCTGCGCCTTCAAGTCAAAACATAGACACATCGTCAATAACGCTGTATCATTATGGAATCGAAGTTTTGAGAATGCCACTGAGATTCAATACCCGGTAACTTTGAGAGACGTGCTACTTTCTCTCCGGCCTTATGTTGATATTCTACTACCTGGTTTGGACATTTCGACTTGTGATACCAGCAACTCAGTACCCTTGTTTGTGGATTCGCAAGACGACTTAGATATCACGGCATCCTCAGGCAGGCTTGGCCAAGGAATGAACTCTACCCCGAATCCGCCTTCGTCCTCCGAGCGCCTCGAGACTCCTAGGTCGAAACAAACCTTGCAATATGATCCTAGTAAGACTCGAGATCTACCGAGTTCTTCTCGTTCGATGTCAGTGAGATCAACTAGATCAAGTAAACGTAATCGGACGCCGAAGCTACGTCATGACGATTCACAGATCCAATTCGCGACAATCGAAGAACCCTCGCCATCTAATCAAGCTATCGAATCGCAAGTGTTAACTGATCGACAGAAAGAGGTCAGACAACGACAGTTAGAGAATGCAGGCCTGCTACGGTCCATTGGATCCAGCCCTGCAAATGATATGGAGAAATTGATCCCCACTTGTCAAGCATCCGCACAGCAGCCCAGCATAACTGAGTCACAAATAGATGATCGATCTGCAACCCCTAAAGCGACCCGCAGCTTTGACTATGTCTCCTCAACCCCAACACCACGGCGTGGTCAAAACTCGATAATCGATGAAGATCATGACATGACCGATGACGTCCCTTCATCTCCGCCTGAGCCAAGACGGAACCTGCTTCCTGAGATGAAGTCACATTCACGAGATACCCGTATGCTAGACGATATGCCCATAACATCGTCGCCAATTTCTGGGTCACCAATCTCGAAACCACCCCCCAAGCCCCAGGACGAGCAATTAGGACCATCGGCGGATGCCGTTAATACTGCTTTAGAGTCCGTGTCAATGCAGCGGGCTCGTTCCAGTAGTCAGGACCTTACCACAGCCATAGCTCGTGGGTTCTTAACGGAATTGAAACAGGAAGCAGCCGAAGATCAGTTTGTAGTCACACCGCTGATCCAGCGGCCGGAGGCTGTCGCCAATATTGGCCCTTCAAAAGCCCAAGGAATACTCAAGTCGGATGATGAGGTGTTTGTTGACGCATTGACAAGCCCGGTAGCCCAGAGACACCAAGGTCTTAATGCTGCCATGGTAACCATAGACCTTGTTCAGGAGGATGAGTGCGGATTCAAAGATCGCTCATTTGAAATGAGCGACGGCGAAGAGCGTAGCATGGCCCGCCTTGTCATCGAGCTCGACTCTAGGAAATGTGAACCCCTCCCTGACTATGATGCGGAATCTCCTGAAAAGGCCTACAAAAACAGGAATACCATGGAGTGCATCACCGTTCAGACTGGCTCAGAACAGCAAAACAGCCCAGTCAAGAGTCAGAGCAACAAGTCGTCACCGGTCGTTACACCAACCCATACCGAAACTGCCGATCCTCAATCGGCGGCGAAAAAATCACAAAAGCGGAAACGAGCATCTGGCAAGACACGGAATAGTAGCGGCAAGAGACGCAAGCGTGATATGCGGAGAGGTGGAGATGATTCTAATATAGTAGTGGATAGCCAGGTGCCACTGGTCAATCACGAACTGCCTACAGCGTCTGATACAGAGCTAGCTGAGGCTGATGGAGTTATCGAGGATGGGGATGGAGCTTCCTCTGAATGTTTTCAAGGCTCGCCTGATCTCTCTTATAATCCTTGTGATCAGTCGTCTATAGAGCCCTTGGATTTGGATGAGGATGGCATGGATTCGGATACCGCAGCGGTGAATCTTCAATTGATCACCGAAGCATCACAGCAATCCGAAATAGGTGACAGTGCACATTTCATCGACAATGCTGCTCAATCTCCAACTTCTAGCGAGGTTGAAGTTATGGCTCAACGCGACGAAGAGCTGCAAGAAGTCAACATGCAAGAGCCCGGGCCGCCGGGCAGCGCAGAAGATGGCACAACACCGCGAGTGGAACAGCCAATCATGGAGAGGATTACGGCTTCACTGAGAGATAGTCTTGAAGGACTACGAACAGCTACGCTATCGCGAGAAGATGTGTACATGATCGAGGGGATGTTTATGGACATAAAGAAAGAATTATACGAAGCAGAGAGGAGAAGTCGGGGATGACATGCACTGGGAATCGGCATATATAGAAGCATCATGACAATGGGCTGGGCAAAGGATGGACATATTCGCTACGGCTTAAGCTGCTGTATTATACTGGCTAATGAGGTTAGCAAGCATTGGCGAGGAGTTGAAAGGAAAATGACAAAATGAAACTGATTTCGATTCTGACACTTACATCTGCCTGTGTTCCTTATTGCCTTGAATAAGACTTATCCAGGTACTACATGGTCTACAACTAAGAATTGGAATCAAAAAATGATGGCTAAGGACCTAGAAATCTATGATTACAATCATGTTAAGCTTGCATCAGAACATCGTCCCTTATATAACGCTTGAATTTTCCAAAGTTGGATGTATGTGTATAGTTATATGGCTAGGTGTTGGATTCCACATCAATGAAATTCACCACTCATGGATGAAGTATCCAAAACGGGTATCCAGACCTGCCCGAACAACCAACGCTATATACAATGTGCATGATCCCCCAAACACCAAGCGCCTCCCTCCCGGTGTCGCTAAACATCCTCGGCTCGCCTCGCTGTCCAAGCATCTCATCCAGCTTAGACGTAGGAGCAGGTGACGGTGCTGGAGCCCGAGGTGCTGCAGTCGGTGAGGACGGAGCTGCCCTGCTTGATGTCGAGGATGGTGGCGCCGGTGACGCCGACGGTGCTGCCGGACTTGACGGCGGAGGCGCCGGTGAAGGTGACGGAGTCGAAGTTGGCGAACGTGACGAGCGCGCCGCCCGACTCGTAGTCCTCGACGATCCACTCGGCGTCGTACTCGCACAGCTGGTTCGTCTCGGCGCTGAAGGAGTGCGAGATGCTCTTGCCCGTCGTCAGGTTCTGCAGCGTCGCGACGCCGGCCTTCTTGGAGGAGGCGGTCTGGGAGGCTGTGTTAGTCGCATACCGTATGTCTAGTGGAACTTCAGGGGCTCTTGGGATGGCAGGGGAGCGGAAGACGTACGACTGTGATCTTGACCTCGTCGCCGGCCTTGACGGAGAATCCCGTGAAGTCGTAGGCGTAGTCGGGGTACCACTCGTCTATTGTATGTGTTAATTATTATTATCTCTGTAGAGTTAGTATGTTTTATTTCGGGTTTACTTACACCAGGCGTCATAGGAGACGGCACCGGATGAGCTGATGGTGAAGTCCATACCGGTCTGGAGGATGGCAGTGCCGCAGGTGCTATAAGAATGCATATGTAAGCAACATTACCGCTTATAGTTGAAGTATCTGGCTCATCCATGTGGAAGCTCTCACGAGCACACGATAACAAAAGCAAAGAGAAACACGGGAGTACGTACTCGCCATCGATACCGACCCAGGCGGAGGCAGAGGCAGACTTGCCGGTGCTCTTGGGCGTGGGCACGATGATGGTGCCGACGACGGAGGTGAAGCCGGAGGAGCTGAGGACGGCGCCGGCCCAGTTGCTGGAGTACTCGACGTTCTTGTCGGTGCCGTTGACGACGTCGAGGCCGTTCTCCTCAGCCGGCTGCCTGAAGCCGGAGCGACGGCCGGCGCGGCGCGCGGCGTGGTTGGCCCAGCGGGCAGCGGTGCCAGGGGCGGCGAGGGCGCCAGTGGCGAGCAGAGCGCCGGCGGCAAGGACGGTAGCGGTCTTCATGGTGAGTGAGTGGACTGACTGACGAGCTAGGCTAGAGCGAGTGCAGCAAGGGGACAGGACGATCAGGGGATGTGACTAGCTGGAGGGAGGAAAGGGGGAGGGATTGTCTAGTGAGTAAGGCCGGTGATGAGGAAGGGATCAACATCGACGTTGGCCGAGCTGCGGGATCGTCTCCTTTATAGATGCCATGATCATCGCGATCTTCTCGCTGGGGCTCGATAAATGGACGAGTCTGGGCGGGCGGGCGAGCTCGAGCTCAGCTAGCCTGGCTGGCTAACAAGCTAACTAGGTTCTTTGAGCGAGCTCATGATGCCGGAATAGGTAGTCAGCCTTTTGTTGTCTGGCGCCTTGAGCGGCACCCATGCTGCTGCGGGCTCTCTCTCAATGCAAAGGCGACGCGAGGGCAGAGAGGCGTGTCCTCAATCACCTTCCGAGAAGATATATTTGGCCCGTGGCATTGGTGAGTTGTCGCGGCCACGAGGGCTGAGCAAGTGGGATGTCCCTAGCCATTTCCAGCAAGAGACCCGGCCACGACGCCCTGGCCACACCAAGATTCTGGGGCAAGCTACCTACCTACCCTGGCGGCTGCGATAGCATGCTCGAGTGCCTGGCCTGGGATCCAATTCCGTAGCTATGTCGTGCAGATCAGCGTTGTTTTCGTTGGGCGCCAGCAAGTCTGTCCGGGCCAGCCAAGCCAAGCGAAATGGGAAGGTCGCATTGTTCTTATCGGCACTTGGGAGGCGAAAAAGACCGGGCATTATCAATTCAATCAAGGCCGCGAGGAGACATGTCGCATTCCTGCCGGCCATGTCAGAGAAACGGGCTGCGGCCAAGAAATACCAAGAACGACTCCAAGAAACCCCAAGAAGTCCCAAGAAGACCACCAAGAATACCAAGAATACCAAGCGACGCCTTCAGTGGCCCAACTGCTCGTAGCAGTTGAAACAAGCTTTACGAGATCTCCGCCAAGAGAAAAACGCCCCGGGAGAGGCTTGTTTACGCTCTTGTGGCTTGTTTAATTAGCTTTATTTTTAGGCACTGGATCGGGTAGATAGATAGATACGTAAATAATTAGTCTCGTTTCCGACGAGGAAGAAACAGGTAGGTAGGTACCTGCATCGTATATCTATCTATACCGACTTACCTATGAACCCCCTCGTCTATGTCTAGTTACTATGTAGTATATCCCTCGCGGTTAGTTGCCCACCCACTAGTTAGCCGTCCTTACGTGCATTCGAACGATCCAATCACTCCGTCCACTTGGACCCGGCAACACTCCTTATCTTTATCTCAAGCCTGGTTTGTGGTAACGTAATGTAAGTAGATACGCATAGTCTAAGCCCATAAACAACACGTCAACGAAAACCCGCATTAATTGCACCAGTGTCAACAAGGCGGCATTGAGCAGAAAGAGAAGCGGTTGCATGTCATTGGTGGAACCATCACAACTCATGAAACCCTTATCGCCCAATAGAGAGTAGGAAAGCGGAGAAAGGGGATGGGCTGGAGGATAGCGGAGGAGGGTGGCCTGACTGCAGATCAACAGTCTCACGGCTCTTGCTTGTCACGAGAATAATCACCGAAACGAGACCGATGCATCTTATCTAGATAGTCTAATCGCCGTTTAAGCGTCTAAGCGGCAGGCAAATGGGCAATAGAGATTACTATCGGGAAGTGGGAAGATGCGCTTCCGCTTCAAGTTTGGATTCTGATTGGTATATCCAGTCGTATATTCTTGCTTCTACCTATCAGATCATCACATCTCTCTTAACTCGTTGAGATGGTCACCCTAGCCAGGGGCCCTAGCCTATGAATCTGCTATGAGCTCCCCGATCTGGGCTTGTGGGCTAACTAGCCCTCCCGCTACTTGTGACGTTAACTCTAAATCCTTGGTCATATCTACCACCTGCCTATATGCTATACCTGTGACCCAGTTGCCCTTGTCACAGGCTCGTGAGAATGAGGCGAATATGCAGCCGAGGTTCTGTTTACCGGTAGTCGGCAACGGAACTTCCCTTCCCACTAACCCACCATCGTCAGCAGCTCCCATAACCTTGATGTTTAGTACAAGCTAAGAGATCTTGAATCAACTCTTCGCAACTAGCGCGATCTAAGACGGAGAATAAGTGATAAAACTTATTATTATTTGACAAATACTACACTTGAAGTAAGCTATTTACACTTAATATGTTTCTGCTGCCTTAGCGGTTCTCTATCGCAAACAAGGGCCAAAATGGATGGATTTCCGTAGACCTATGGGTCTTGCTATACCCTTCCGCCTAGGTAGATGATATTTTCGCGCATGGCGGCGGTGAGCTCGCCCTCGCCTGTGTAGACGTAACGAACTGTTTGACGCCAGGACTCTGCATGGGGCACCGGGAGATAGATTACGTCGCCGCTATGGACGTGGCCCGAGGTGAGTAATGCGGCGAGTGCAGGGAGAGTAGAAATTGCGTAATGTGTGTCTATTATAGGAAGTTAGAGTTTGAAGTCTAATGCTAGAATCGTCTACAAGCACAAGCTTCTCATGACTCCAGAAAATAGTGGGTTGCGGCATGATAACTGTGGCGGAGACCAAATAATGGAGAGTGGCTGTGAGCAGGTTTTGAAACGACTAATCAGTCATGCATAGAGACAAAAAGCCGAGAACACGTACGAATGGGGACAGCCTTTGGGTCCCGGATCAATTTATCATAACCTGAAGACTGCGACATCTTCCTTGAGTATCGCTCAGCCTGGGGGGAGGATAGCCCCGCGCTTAGACGCCCGCTGGTCGATGACCACTTTGCAGGCGTCGGCAAGGGCTTACGGCCAGCTTTAGATAGCGAGCCGCTTCGATGAAATTTATCTGAAGATCCCGTTGAGGCTGTCGCTCGCAACTCGTCGATATCGATGTTTCGTTGAATTAGAAAAGTGTTTCGTCCCGGGGCCCTCGGGCGAATAATAGCCCGTAATGTCAAGCGACGAGGTAGCTTTGACTCCGACGAGTTGATCTCCCAGAATGGGCGCGAAACCTCGGCCGTGGGGCTGTTGCTTCGGCGTATTGAGCGCGCGATGACGAAGGCATCAGCTGTTGTTATGTCGCCGTATTCCTCCCGGGGCCGCAGTGCGTGGCGCGCACGAGATTCCCCAAGCTCTCCATCCGCAGCCGAGGGAGAATTGATTGGATCTACGAGCTGCAGGCTCTTTTCAAGCTTGGACACCAGTGGCGACTGTCCTTCAATGGGCACGAGCGGCTTCGGACTGGATATATTTGAGGGACTAGTTTTCTGAACGTCAAGTAAGGCTCGATGTTTCTTTCGCGCGGATCCTTCCAGAGAAGCCGGGTACATAGAGCTTGGTACAGTGCCCGGAGACAAGGGAGATGGCGACAGTAACGGCGCTTGCGCGGCGCGGAAAGCTGTTGCAGATGGACGGCCAAGACTCTCGTAGTTTGTCCATAGCGGCGCGAGAGTTGGTCGTCCCTGTGGATTCACATGAGTTGTCATTGGAACACGAAAAAGGACGATATTGATTTAGGAGATTGACTTATTCAAACAAAAATAGGTGATTGCCTTGGTCCAAAGCAACGTCCAAAATTTATTATTTTTGGTGTGATTACGGATATTTGTGAGGAAAGTTATGGTCTCGCGCACGTGTTGGGGCCTTGCGAATATTAAAGGCCAGGAAAGTCCTTGCAAACGCAATGCGACCCTTTTGAGTCCTCACATATCGCGGGGTGGTGAAAGAAATGGGATGGGTACCAATTGAGTCAAAGAATATCAAGGCCTCTCGATGTCGAAATGTCGCGATGACAAACCGCCCAGACTGCATCGGCTGCCGACGCCCACAGAAATCGTAGAAGAGGGTGGATATCTGGCGAACTTGCGCAAGACACACACACAACGAACAAAGACAAAGAGGTCATCGCTATGATTTTGGGCGCGCCAGACCGAGTGAAAGGACCCGAGCCTTCAGTCAGGTATCTAGGCGTGGAAGACAATCAAGGGCCTTCGGAATGCTACTTCGCCTCCTCGACGGGTGGTTTGCTCGACAAAGATTTCAGCATTGCCACGCCTCGGATTGTGTCGACATGATGAGCTCTAGAGTGTTTGTGCCTGTGGATCATAGCTTCGGCTATGATCGAACTGGTATGTGTTAGTGAAGGCCATCTCCTCTCATATAGTCAGTCACCCAGCGTCTCCCCAATCCTTGTGTGTTCTCAAAGTTATTTGTGAGTGTATGCTGAAGGAGACGTCTAGGCCAAGGCTAAAATGATAGTTAGTTTAAGGCAGGATAACCGCGAAGTAAGGGATTTCATTTAAAATCTATGAAATCATAGAATTGATCATATGCGTAATCAGTCCTTGTGTCAATGATATGAGATATAATTGAGGACAAGGAGCAAGTAGTCAAGTTGATTGTTGGCTATATTGGGATATCTAGGGACTTTGTAGTATTCTCGGAGTTAGTGTGAGGCCGTAGCCCGGTTCTGCCCGGTACAGTGGTAAAGGCCCCTAAATCACAGCATTAGGCCCCCACTATCGATCTACCGGGTACCTAGTAAGCTGTTGGCACACAAGCAGTGTAGCTCGTCTATTACCTAGCTGTATGCCAGATCTCAATGCGATTGAGATCTGGCCAGAAAGGACCCTTGCTTTGCGCGTCTCGTTTCGCGTTCGGTTTTGACATTTTTCTCGCAATGTTCCTCACTCATCAATTATAGTCTCCCCGTAAATCTGCCTAATACGATTGCAATCGCAATGGCCGCCGCCGACGCGACGAGTTACAAACAGCTGAAGGAGGACTTCGTGTCCAATCTCTCAGGAGGCTCAATCTCCGAGATCAACTACGTCACAGCGGCTGGAGGACCGGTAAGCTACGACTTGCGCGCACGCGCGTTCGTGGTTGATCATTGGGCTAATGCATGAGAAACGCAGGTCGCATTCATCCTATGGTCCGTCCTACAGTCTCGACAGTCTTTCTTTAGACCGTATAAACCCCTGAGCTTCGTCGTCGACTTCTCCCTCAACGTGCTCGGCGCTTTGCTCTCCATGACCCTTTACTCGAATACGCCGATACTCCTCTGTGGCCTCTTCCTTGCACCTACGATATTCGTCTATGCCCTCTCTCCAAATCATGCCGCAACGAAAAAGAAGAAGCCGAAGCTCCCTCCAGCCGCCCAGGCCCAGAACAAGACCACGAATGCTCTGAACACCTTGTCTATGAAGCCGTTCTTGACGACATATCGGGGGTCTCTGCTGGTGCTGACGTGTCTTGCTATACTGGCCGTCGATTTCAGAATATTTCCCCGCCGCTTCGCCAAGGTTGAGACCTGGGGCACGTCATTGATGGACTTGGGCGTGGGATCGTTTGTCTTCTCGGCTGGAATTGTCGCTGCTCGGCCATTACTGAAAGAAAGGGCCGAAGGCCGCGCGACCCCTTTGTTGCAGCGTCTCGTTTACTCTATGCGACACTCGCTTCCGTTGCTCATTTTGGGCGTAGTACGCCTCATCAGCGTCAAGGGGCTCGACTACGCCGAGCATGTGACCGAGTATGGCGTTCACTGGAATTTCTTCTTTACGCTCGGCTTCCTGCCTCCTTTTGTCGCCATTTCGCAATCTGTCCTCAAGGTGATACCGTCTTATGCCGCTCTAGCTATTATTCTAGGTGTTGCGTACCAGGTCGTGCTGGAGAGCACATCTCTCAAGGCTTTCATCCTTACTGCCCCACGGACGGACCTATTCTCTATGAATAGAGAGGGTGTCTGCAGTTTTGTGGGTTACCTCGCCATTTTCCTTGCAGGGCAAGATATGGGCATGTTCATTTTGCCGAAAAATATCAACCCAAATAGCAACTCAAGCAATGCTAAACAGCGAACCACTCTTTTGATAAAGATGGGCATTTGGTCCGCTACCTGGTCAATATTATACTTCTTTTCAACTAATCTCAAATACGGCGCTGGCTTGAATGTATCTCGCCGCCTAGCCAATTTCCCATATGTTCTATGGGTTGCTGCCTTTAACTCGGCGCAGCTAGCAGCTGGCTGTCTCATAGAAACAGTTTTCTTCCCGAGTTTCTATAACTCTACCGACTCCAAATCCGAACAAGACGCATACAAGGCTGCTACGAGCAGGGTCCTCCGAGCCTACAACCGGAACGGACTAGCTCTCTTCCTTATTGCGAATTTAATGACTGGATTGGTTAACATGACAGTCCCTACTTTGGATGTAGGGCCGGCAGTCAGCATGGGCATACTGGTGGGATATGCTGCTGTCATCACGGCAATTGCCGTTGCATTAGATGCTTGGAATCTATCTATCAAGCTGTAGGTTCAAAGAAATTAATTTATCAAAATGATACGCGTGTGCGACAACATTTTAACTACAACTTCTCTCGTACCCCCGGACTATGCAATCGGTGATCCAAGAGCTCGAATAGGAGGGGCGAGAAGCCCCTATATGCCGTAGATTGTTGATGGCTTCGCGGGTCTGATGCCTTGCAACTCAACAAAGCTTATCGCTTACACTGGCATTGTCTGGGTAGTAGCATGTGGCGTGCTTCGAAAACGAAGCGGCGCCATAGCATCCCTAGCGATTCACGAGAACTGCATTTGTGAGCGAAGATTTCTGTTCCTCTTGGGGGCATATGCGGGACGACGGATTGCGCACGCTTACATAATTTGTATCTCTCAACAGTGCAAAACCCGTGCTTGAGGAAATCTCGGCAGTAGACACGCGTGCCTGTGGAAGCCTTGCCGATAACACGCAAGCACTTCGGGCAGTAGACTTTGTGGTAGTGCTCGAGACACATATTTAGTTCTCTTACCTGGTTCAACTAGGGACACTTAGGTAACCTTTTTGTGAATGGAGTAAGACGAGTGCTCAGTCCAATTTGGGAGATCCCTTGTTGGAGACAATGCCGATGGCGATACAATCTGGAAGGTAAGAGGTAAGTCAGAACTGGTATTGCTTTTATACTTCGGGAAGCAGGGAAACAATGCCCCTGTTTGCTAGAACAGTTCCTTTCATGTGTCTGGGCTGGTGAAAAAAGAAGGCGCCTATCCAAGTGCTGTCCCAAAGGTCACCGTTTTCATACAATCACTATGTTCAAGTGCCTATCAACAAAGGGACTTTAATCACTAGGCTGCTAAGCCGTGGTCCTGGGGTTGTTCGCACTATGACATGTTAATGACTGATAACCATACTCAATTTGGAACAGCTATCTAGTTGAATTTCTAAATAGCTAACCGGGCTCAGCAAAGATCTTATATGATCGTCCCTTCTAATCCTTAAGATATCTAGGAAAGGATAGCTGAGAAGTAGTTGAGCCTAACAACCCCGCCAGCTGACATGGCGTTGCGGGGTCGTGGACCTCAGTTTGAAGCGTGTTATAGACGGTCCGAGCTATTGGCTGCCGGACTCGGCCGCAGTTAGGCATTCTCGGTTTCAACCTAAAGCCAATGAGTTAAAAGTGAGCTTAGACTAAATAGTTACCGATGAACAGTCTTGGTTACTTACGTGGGTAGTTTCTTACCTCTATATACCTAACTTAGGCCGCTCAGCCACCTTGAGTAACAGGTCAATCTTGGCGTCGCCCACGTGCCCAATCATCAAGTTCTTAGACACCGAGATACTAAGTAGGAAAGCGAGGGGTACGTGCATGTCAGCAATAAATATGAGAGCTGACGGTTCATGTTTGGGTAAAATCTCTGCCGGTTCGTATCGCTCATGCTATTTCTTAGTCTCATATACTAACGTCTGCTATGAAGAAGACTATAATATCAACGACTAAAATATCGTGTCATTTTTGAATATAGGTCTAGGCACGAATCATGCAACTTTTCCGCCGGCACTTCGGACCCAGGGACGCAGCAACGACCGCTGCCGGCCTTACATTGCAAGACAAGACTGATAACATCGAGAAAGCCAACGATAGCCTGCCGCCTTCGTACCAAGACAGTCAAGATGCTTCCTTGCGTGCAGTACTACAAGGTGCCAAGGCCGTTGTGCCGCTATTATGGCCCTCAGCCTTTGGCCCTTCATCCCCAATAACCTCTTCTCTATCCCCGTCAACACTAGCGGACGAATACCAGAGCTTAACCATGAACAAGGAGCCGCGAATACGCAAGGAGAAGGAAAAAACTGGGAATTCAAGTTCAGGTCTAGGCGCAGAAGAGAACGCTATCATGGAGGTTCTAGAAAGCCTAGCCATGACAGCGTGCGGCGACTATCCGTTCCTAGACCGGGTACGGCAGTTCTCGGACTTCTACTTTACCCCGTACGCCGCAAGTGATGGGGGTGTTTCATCACAGGAAAACGACCCCGACTCCCCGACCTGCCAAGATACATTGCAGGTTGCCGTCCCCATCCAGGAGGAGCAGCGCCTAGCACTGCAGAATCTCAACGCGCCTCGCGATAGTGCGGCCTTGGTTCTCTGTGCGCGCGTGCTGGAGGGGTACTACGCCGAGCTGGGACACGCGGATTCAACTGCAGGCAATCCTATCACAGAGAACACATACAAGCCCTCTCCGTGGTCTCTAAAAGCGCAAGAAGCCGGCCACAGCACAGCAGGCACAGAAGAAAGCGCAACACCACCATTACCCGCACAACCGGGACTAAAAACCCGCCTGACGCAAATCTCAGCCTGTGCAGAAACAGGCTGCAACTGCTTTGACTTCGACGAAGCAACCCTCGTCCCAAAACCGCAGGCAAAAACCATCAGAGACACAGCCACCCCCCACGCAAACAAAAACACCAACAAACCTCAGCGCTGCACCTGCGGCCATCCGCAGACATCACATGGCGGGCCGGCGGCCGGGCTACCGCGTCTGCTGCGGCGCTACACGAACTGGCAGCCCGAGTCGTACACGTTCCTCAACCACCGCTCGTCCAGCGGGCGCGAGAAGCGGCAGATCCACGAGATCGAGGTATGCCGCGCCGCGCCCGGCGGCGCGAATTGCCCGTGCCCGGACTACGACAAGGGGAGGCGTACTGGACGGTGTGCGCGCTGCGGGCATTACGATGGGGACCACTACCCTATCAGGGCCGTGCAGGATCACCAAGCGATGGGCAATGGAAAGGAGGGGAAGAGAGAAAAGGGGGGTAACCAAAGTACGACGGGGACGATCCAGAAGGCGTCAGAGTGGGAGCTGAGCTGGATACTGGTCGAGAATGCATATTTGCTCCTTAGCCAAATCACACCACTCTTGGAGGATGAGAAGTCACGCGTAAGTTGATCTTGATGATGCATCAACTCGTACGGTTTTTCGTCAAATTAGCGAGATATTCACGATGGGGACAAGAAGATGATTCTGCGTATGCTGTGACTTCCAAATCGACAGTTTTGCTTGCTAGTAATTGCTCTATAAAACCATCCTGAGATGTTTCGCAGACAAAAAAGGAAAGCGCAAGTAAATCTTCATCCATGGCCCCAAACTCCTCATACCGAAGACAACAAGATTCGTCGTGCGTTCCCCTATTTCTTAGTTTCCAGGGAGAACTTAACTAGCGTTCTCTCTTTCTTAAAGTCTCATAAATTCGTCATCCTCGTTCGGGTAACGAGCCTGTCATGTAGCTAATACGAAATAGTCTGGGCGCCATTGAAGACATCTCCAGGCTCTAGAGCTGTCCATCCACGGACAGAGCCGGCCTCAACACAGATCATGTTCTTGAAGCCGTCTTTGGGCTCAAAGTCTCCCATACCAGCCGCCTTCTCCGTCCAGGGGTTCCATACCACAACTTCCTTGAGATTATCACGTAGGAGGCTGAAGGCTTCCGACCCTCCTTCGGTTACCACGATGGGCGACGACGGGCCCTTGGCTGGGGTGTAAACGCGGTCGGTCTCGCCAGTGATGGTAACGGCACCAGATTGTGACTTGGTCTTGGGACCGTCTACTTTGTCAATGTATTCTGAATCCTCGAGGCCCGTGACTTCGATCTTGGTGATATCCTACATAAATGCATGAGCATATTAGTGATCAACATGCCTTGGCAGCTATTCTTGAGAGCCATCTCTCGATAAATTAGACGTACATTGATACGGAGGTATGTGTGCAGTAAGACCTGGCATTCAAAGGGTTCTTTCCCATCATTCGTAATGACAATGCCGGTGCTCAAGCCATCGGGAGTCAAGGTGACACTGTAGATCGCAGAGAAGGTAAAAGGCCATAGGGATTTGGACTTCTCATCCAGTGTGGCGGATGAGAGGCCGAAGTCGAGCTTCACGGAGGCGCCGGAAGGACCCACGGACGGTGAAGACTCGGAAGATGACTTGCCGAGGAACTCCCACTTCGAGTTGCGAGCAAAGCCGTGCTGCGGTAGCTTGGACGTCGCCGCATGGTCGGGAGCCGTGCCGAAGACCTGTTTCACAAGCACAAACAATTGATTAGCGGCCAAGTCTTCTCGCATACCAGATTCGTATTCTGCCGAAACCCTTTCCTAGGACAGCTATTCACATACAGGGAAAACCAGAGGAATACCACCCCTCACAGCCTTGGATCCGTCTAGTTTGGCGGCATCGGAAAGCCAGAGCTTGTCGTTTCCAGCACGGTCCTTCCAGCTGATGACAGTAGCTCCGAAAAGGAGGACTTCAACGCTTTCCCCGGTGGGAAGAACGGCCGAGACTCTCGAGCCAGAATGAGTGATGTCGACCTGTGGCTGAGGCGGCAGGCCGGGAGTGCTAGCTAGCGCAGCAGGCTTGTTGGGTCGGTCTACCATGGTGGGCGAATTGGATTGGGGTGGCGCGGAAACAGTAAATGGACGAGAGGGGATGGATAGGGCGAGATGCAAGAAACGAAGGGGAGGTGAGAGAATGCCTGCGTAGTCACGAAGATGACCAGGTGAGCGAGCTTTACGAAGCTGTCTCCTGCTCAGACACGGTGCTTATATAGTACGGCCGATCCCAAGAAGCGTGATTTTATTGCAACGAGTGATTTTCAATCAGCTCACCAAGGTGTGCCGGTTGCTGCACGGTCGAATGCTAGGCTGTTCTGTTGCTATCTGGACGTGGGATGATGGAAGCGGGAAGGGGGGTGGGAGCTGGAGGTGATGGGAAGATGGCGGGGTAAATAGCTCGCATCACTAGCACCTTACCAATCGTGCTACTAGATCTGTAACACCCGCTGAGGGGGCGCGGGGCTGTGTTTCATCTTTGATGCTTACCTAAAGACTGCCTGTGCATGTGCACTAGCCCAGGCAGATGCTACCTCAGCTACCTAGGTAGGTACTCTGGCATGGAAATGACCTGTAGCTCCTGCCTAACAAATCTCAAGGACTGGCAAGCAGGTCTTTATATGGCAATGTCGTGATGCATGTTCATGTTGGTTGTGCTTCGCCTAACCCAATTAGTCTCTGTAATTGCCCGTTTAGAGCATTAATACCCCACCAGGTGTTTGCCACGTGGGCGTGACATCATTCTACCTCGCCAATCTAGACCTAGTAAAAACTATTAAAAGAGTGAAGCTTTAAAACTCTACTTAGGCTCCTAGTCTAAGCTTCTAAGTTGTCTACTACTAAGGAGTGTTAAGATGACTAGTGTTTGGCTTTGGAGAACTGCGAGGCTGTTAGAAAGGCGCACATGAAAGATTCTTATCATAGAAGAATTTTTTATGATAATCCAATAGAAATTCTTAGATCCAGTGTAAACAATTAGGTAAGGGGCATTTTATCAACAACCTTGTCGGAGTGCATAAGGCCACATGCGTTTTGATAGGCCGCTGCAGGAGATATATTTATTACATCCGTTTACTCTATCGACGAGTATTAATATTGGAAGCTAAAAACTGTTATTAATATTCTCAATAACCATAATCATTTCTCTGTTGGAACTACGTCTTGCACTATATCTCCTGGCTCCTCTAGGTTCGAGCCTCCATGTCCGCTCTAGTACCACATCCCAGCGAGGTTTCTGAGGTGCCTAGCCAGGGAGAGGAGGATGCCGACTCAGGAAGGCCCTCGGTCGCTTTGGCTAACCATACGTTACCCATTCTCCTGGACCGTATAAAATCAATCCTTACTGAAACCCATACATGGATCTATAGTCAATCTGAAGAGCTAATGGAAGTAATAAGGGATGTGGAAAACCCTCACATACACGAATTCCGAAAGCCTTTAGGGGAATGTCTAGGAGCTGGGCGTGCGCTCGGACGCCTGCTCGAACAGGAGCGCTCCAACGCCAGTGACTTCAAGTTAGTCGGGGATACGTTCGATGCTTATGTTAAAGACCTCGAGCGACTAGTCCGCGAAGTTCCGCTTCAGCTCCGATCGCACTCGGCAGTTTTCGGATCGTTCCGCCCCGGCGCCGATGACAAGCTGCTGCAAGAAACATACAGATTAGAAAATACGCTTCGAGAAGTGTCGCCCACGATCGAATTATTTGCTCTCTCCATACAAGCTGGGGCTTACCGGGGAGGAAACCCGCGAGATGGATTTAAGCAGGTGAGAGAGCAACCCATTTCTGCTAAAGAGGGGTTTACATCGTCGGATACATCCGGGCCCTTACGTTCATTACCATCAACTCCCAACGGAATCACACACAAGAGAACCTCTTTCTCAGATTCCCATGTCAATACTGAAGGCTTGCGGGGAGAAGCTGCCCAGCCCGGGTTCAGTGTCGGATATCTGGAGAATCTTGCTTGCCATCCCTCTAGGCCTTACCAAGATATGCCAGAAGCATATGCAAGACGGCGTGGACACGATAAGAGATATCTTTCCGAAGGTTCAGCGATGTGGCCCATCCATAGCCAGAAATCCCAGGACTGGATAGGTAATTCGAAGCCCACATCCTTAACCTTAATATCTCCCAAGCATCAGAGAGCGATAGACCTGCTCAGGATCTGGATGTCGGTATCCCCGGTTCCTCTTACACATGGAGTACTCAGTCAGTACTTCATCGATGTATACAATAACTGGGAGCGCTCTATAGGAAGGGAAACCGGCCCCGTGTCCGACGAGCCTGCATTACGCGAAGACGTAAAGGGGCTGAGCTTCAACGCCGTTCTGGAGTGGTGGGAACCATTTGTGGCGGTAGATCGTGGCAGTGGATTAGTCTACTTCACTTCGGCAGATGCCGAGATCATTGCTGCTCAGCACATTTCCAAGAGAGTCAAGTGCGAGGTAGTTATCGCCGTGGTAATGGCCTTCCTGGCCTGTTTAGACGCGATTGAGGATTTTGAGCAAGGCCACTGCCCAACTGAAGAGGAACTGGTTCAGCTACTAAAGACTCACCCATTCCTTTATCAATTAGGGAGTTTAGGTAGCTACGTGGCACTCATTCCCGACTACGATTCTTCAGGAGGTGAACGTGTCCGTGACAAAATCATCGACCTCCTCAACTCGCCGAAACGACTTCTGTTACTGCAGGTGTTTTTCTACACTCGAGAGAATGATCTAAACGAAGACCAAAGCCTCTCTTGGGACAAGCTTGTACTTTCAATCAAATCTACGTCAAAACTCCATATAGCAGCGCTCTGGGGAGAATCGAGGATAGTCGAGGCGTACCTCAAAGAGGACAGGAAGTCCGCGGAATTGAAAAGCCTTTGCGGTTCCCGCCCCTTACACGAAGCTGCAAAATTTGGTGGTATTCGAGTTGTTCAAGCTATGTTAAATGCTGCTCCTACAATGGCGCGCGCTGTCGACAACAATGGCAAGACACCCCTTTTCTACGCCTCCCACGGTGCCGACGCGGAAGCATTCATATTGTTATTCGAAGCCCAGTGCGCCGGTACGACTCTTGAGGAGTTAGGGGAAGTAAGCCGACAAGATCTCCATGATGCACTAAAGAAATACTGTTTAGAAAAGACCGGTCTTGAAGAAAGCATGAACGAGGACCGCTATATGGAAGTCGCTATGTTGCAAGCGATTAGAGAAGGCTTGGACGTTGTTGCAGAACTTCTTCTTAGTCGAGGCGCCAACCCTAATGTGATGGACCATGACGAATCCGCATTATACATAGCGGCACAACAAGGCAAAGACCACTTAGTCACGATGCTTCTCTCGAAAGGCGCCGAAGCGATAGTTGGAATCCCTGAGGGTAAGGAGTCGGTGCTTCATGTTTTGGTAAAGAAGCGCATGAAGCAATCCCTAAAACACCTGATAGAAAATTGGAAGAAAATAGATATTAACTGTAAGGATGCCAAGGGAAGGACCGCTCTGTTTTCGGCTGTGGAGTTAGGGGATGAGGATTGGGCGATGGAGGCGATGGAGGCGATGGAACTTCTTCTTTGGCGTGGCCTGAATATCGATCTTCTCGACACAGATGGTAACCACATTATGCATATAGTAGCAGATAAAGGGTACACGACCATGTATAAAGAGCCGTAGTTTCTGTCTCGCCTGATAGAAGAGCCCGAGAACAAGGTAGGTAAGACACCGTTTGACATTGCACTAGAGCTTGGGCACAGAGAGATCGCTATGTTCATTCGCCCAGCATATAGGCCCTCTAAACATCAACACTAACATAAAGCTACGTTGGATACCAAATAGTAAATACAACCTGACTCTAGTGCGTATCGAGGAACTACCTAAGAAGCACCTTCTCCATCGTGCAATAATAATAATGTTTTATGGTATTGGCGGCAGTTTATTTTGGCAGGATTAAGCTCAGCCATTATCGCAAATATTACATACAGGATTGTGCGATTCCTAAAATCTTAATATCTCGAGGCACTTAGTAACCGATACCCAGTCCAAGTATCGAGGAGTAAGTAAGCGTACCAATAGAGTAACACGAGATTGTTAATCGGGTCCGACAGGGGCCCTCCAATCGGGCCGGATCATACTGTAAATAGTTACATCTGCTGTACGTCTACAATCGGGTCCCGGAATGGGTCCTTAACTGAACCGCGTGGCGAAAATATACAGTCCGGATATGGTGTAGTGCATCCGTGGGATCATATAGCTGGCGGCGTATGCTGCGAATTGCCTTTTAATCTCTTATCTAGCATGGATTCATCTTCAGTTCCAGCCTCTAATCCTCTCAGACGTTACTTTTGTTAAAGCCTATCTCTAAGCGTTATCCTCACATGCATCTGAACATTCTTGTGCCTACACAACTAGACGATCGTTCTATCTTCAGCTGGGGCTCTCTCAAGATGGAGTTCACCAAGATATTGATTTCAGTACTATTGTTTCTCATCATCGTCCGTCTCTTGAACAACCGCTCTAAACAGTCGCGCATTCGGCAGTTGGGGGACCTCGCATATATAGTTCCTTCTCGATTCCCACTTGGTCAGATCAGTCTCGAAGCTTTATTTGAAGTCTTCTGTTTTACTTCGCTGTACTGACATGTGTTTAGGGCTGGATTTGGCGTTTAAAGCTTCTCTTTACATGTGTAAACATGATTTCGTGAGCTGGACTAGCCGCTTGTTGGAGAATAACGGGCGCACTTTCGAAATGACTATGCTCGATACCAGACTAGTTTTCACAGACCATCCAGAAAACATCAAGGCTATCATGTCTACCCAGGTAAAATCTGGTACTTCTGTTGTGGTTTCCGCGCGTAGCTAACCGATTTTCGGTCGAAGTTCGCGCAATTCGGTAAAGGTGAAAATATTCACAAAGCCTTCGAGAACGTCCTCGGAGACTCAATATTTTCAAGTGAGATCATATAGAAATCTCTGATTGACTTGCCACTGACGTGCCTCGGATAGCTAATGGGAAACGCTGGCTTGAAAATAAGAATTTACTTAGACCATATCTAGCGAAATTACGACCTACGGACGACAGTGCCATTGAGCACCACGTACAAATGCTACTACAGCATATTCCAACAGACGGTCGTTCCGTGCAGATATATGATCTGATTGAACGTTATCAGCTAGATGTGTTTACTGATATATTCCTCGGAAAATCGGCAAATTCGTTAAACGAAGCGCATCAGCCGTTTAGAAATTCTTTCGATCGTCTTCTTAGATTGAATTCATACCGATTATTGCTAGGGTGAGTGCAGATCCTAGAACTATATACGTCTGTTGAACATTATCATTGCTAGGGCGGTTGGATTGTCAGTCCCAGATAGATGGCTGGCACCAGGGTCTCTCCGACAGCTCAATGCCTACTTTGACAGTGTTATTAGCGAGGCTCGTACGCGGTTCTGTGATCGTACTTCGACAAGGCCGGAACAGGAGTATACCATGATGGATAATATGGTGGCGCAAGGGCTAAGCAACAGGGAAATTAAAGACCAGTTAACCGCTGTTCTTCTTGCCGGTAGAGTTAGTCTACTCACTACCTATTGGTTCTATATTAAGTCGCTACGTCCTAGATTAGGATTACCTTTACTTATGCGAACTGATAGGGGAATACGGCAGTTCTGCTGGCTTGGTGTATCTACGAGCTCTCACAAAATCCCCACGTTGTTGAACGACTAAAGGCCGAAATAGAAACCATGTACGTAACTCGGTACCCAGTGGGACTTGGTTCAAAAAGCTTATTATTTCCAGATTAGGGTCCAGCCTGCCTACCCAAGCCCTATTGCAGGACATGCCATATTTGAAAAACACCATCCGGGAAACAATTCGCCTACATCACCCACGTACGTAGAGATAGTTCACATACAGGCACACGGACTTTTACGATATGATATATCCGGTGCGGGCTGCTAAACGGAAATAGTTGGGATTAATGTCCGCGAAGCCAACTTGGGCACTTCCCTTCCTGTTGGTGGAGGGCTCAATGGTGAACAACCAGTCGGACTGCTTGCTGGAACAACGGTTGGTAAGTAGTGACGCCCGAGATAGAAGACAATTGAGCTAACACCGCTGATAGCATATTCTATCTCAAGTCTGCAGCGTCGTCCAGACCTCGTTGGACCGGATCATGACCAATTCCGGCCCGAAAGATGGGAGACTTGGACACCTGATATCTGGCACTATATACCTTTTAACCACGGCCAAAGGATATGTCTTGGCCGCAACTTCGGCCAATTTGGGATGGGCTACACGCTTGTGAGGCTACTGCAACAATTCGATAAGCTCGAGGACGCAAACCCAAAATTCTCAAAATTAAAGATTAAGCTCGAGTTTAATACAAAGATGGCGAGTCCTGTTTTTTGTAGATTCTATAAGAAAAATTAATTCTGGTATCACGAAGGCACCTTGGGCTTTCTCGAAGAAGTAGATAAGGGGCAGGCACGCGGGTATGCGGGTACGCGGTCCCTAAGGGACTAGATTGACATGGACCAGAAAGTCAGGCTTCCATTAATTTTTCTTATATATTTAGCTAGAATGTAATAGTATGCTTCCTTTTCCAGCAGCTAGCTTGGACCATTAGGCTTCCTCCAAAAAGACGATGATTTTCTCCCCCATTGTAGCCCGTCCCTGACCACCCGTTCGTTTGTAGCAGCCTGCTTCATTGGCAATATCGTTGATCAACGTCCGAATGATTAAAAAGATAGAGTGCTACAACCACGGTGCATGTCGTACGTCTTCTTGATTATATTCTCCTTGTTGCCAACGTCGAATGTCGAAGTTAGGGCTTGGTAGCCCGTTAGATTCTGAGAAGTCTAAATTATGGTAGGTAGTACGGCAAGGTAAGACGTCTTAGGTACACGAAGCGGTTAGCACTACATGTGGATTGTAAGTACCGCATCCTCCTGACCTCGGTACCCAAATGTGTCAAACTGCTAGGCCACCATGCGCTATACGATTCGGAAGGGCCAGACTAGGTACAGTCGGATCAGCCACTTAGAACAGGCGACCTTGACACGTGTACGATTTGGCCAATATAAAGAGCTCTATCACATAAAAAGGGGCCTACAGAACTTAGACCCTAAACTTATCAATAAGTTGAACTGGTGCCGTTACGTAAGAAGCATCACGTTACTACTCCTTGTGAGATTGACTCCACGCCTCAGTGAAAATGGTTGACAGGGCATTCTAATCGGGGGCGCTGCCTTTGGTAGAGTAGGTGTTATCTATCTAGCTTGGTCCTGAAAAGTAGTATCATAGGTACCAAAGCCAACACCACTAGTTAGTCGATGTACTTAGGAGCAACACCTAGGCGTCCCTCCCTATTACTTAGCTAAGCTTTGAGCCATATTCTCACCACTACCGATTCATTAATATAGTGACTTTAGTCATATTTCTCACCAATATTTCCATCAACTCAGACATCGTTTTCTGGCTCGGTTGTTCTAAGATCAATATTGTTTTCGGAGTCGCTTCTGATGCTCTCGCTACCATTTCTCCTCCTTGCGCACCCAGTCCAACAGAACCTGCGTTCAGATCGGGAAGCTCCACATCCGCCTTTGAGCGAGCTGTGTTGAGATCCGTATGCTGTGTTCCAAATATAGCGTAGTCCGGGTCGTCTTGGCTGCCACATGGATTCACGCTACGCTCCGCGAACGATGTCATCGCTGGGCTAGTGTATTCGCTAGACAAATCGGATCTATATGTACTGATATCAATGTTACGTTCTTGATTCAAAATTCCGTAGAAACCAAAATCCACAGGATCGCTGGGTTTAGAAACACTATGGCCAGTCTCTACAGAAGAGGGGCCCGGCATGGACAAGGTAAGAACTGAATCCATGGAATTTAGATCGAAACCAATATTGTGTTCTGGTCTTTCTAGATGTGTTGGTCCTAGGCTCATAGTTGCGTTGTCTGAGATAGAGTACTCAAACCGCCCGTCATCTAAATTCTGGTCATAAAATAGGGGCCAATCCTCTCCGACGCCACATATTAGCCCATTTAGAGATATGGACCTTGACGTAGATGCAACTTGAGAGACATTCCTCCGTGTGAGAGCAATGTGTCTAGGTAAATATTAGTATAGGCCCTACTATTAGCCCGGGATTGAAATACCTGTTTTTCATATTTGTAGTTGAACGTCCGGGAAATAGCACGGCTAGGTCGCGCCACGAAATTTTGTCCGATGACTGTGGAACCATTGTCATCAAACGAGTGTCCTCCTCCTGTGTCCATTCGCTTCTGTCTAGAGAAGGGTCTAGGCAATGCTGCCATCGTTTTGCACACTCTAAGAAGGGTTAAAAACTATGCATCGAAAATTGGAGATAGAAAACCCCTTACGGTCCGGATTCCTCGTGCCAACTCTTTCAGAGACCAAAGTCCATTTGCGGTCAACGGCTTGCACAGCGTCTATTAGCTTTTGGTCTTCATCTGCAGCCCATGGCCCTGCTCGTTGCCCTTGTTGGGGATCTTTTGCCTTCAGCTTGCACCATCTCTTTCGGCAATCTTTGTTGCTCCTCTCTCGCAAGAAAGCGGCAACACTATTCCAGTTCCATGGCCTCCCAGTTTGCTGGGATATTATTTCTATACAATATCAATCTCATCTTATCTATCTACGCTTAGGACATTAGAATACCTACTTTGTTGCTCGATTTGCTGTATCAAAACCTCATCCTCATCGACTGTCCATCTTCTTGGATGTCTGTCGGTCATTGTGGTACGCACTAGTGAGACGAAAGCATACCCGTTGATGGGAAGCAATAACCGGATGCTTAAATCGTAACAGGCACGAGATAATATTTGATCACTATACGAGACAGAGCTTATCTTATGTAAAATCATCTAAATTGGTGCGATGAAACATGCATCTATTGGACTCCTACGTACGTCCGCATAAGAGGGCACATTTATGACAATCCGCCACCTACTTGAACGCTTTGGCACGACTTGATAGAGCTTCGCTATTTACAGCCATATATACCACTAGATGCATTATAATTATGTGGTCTGTAGACATAGGCAGACTGAACCAACTAGGTTGCCCATTCTAGAACTATTTAGGTATTTGCCGACCTGCATGAGACAGGTTAGATGGCAACCCCCCTATAGTACTGTGTCAAGTATCGGGCGACAGAGAAAGCCTTGCTGCCCTCACCGATCCTCGTTTTCCAAAAATTTTAGCGTCCCAACAACAGTGCCCTAACAGCAGTGGTCTCGAGTGATATCCTCCTGTGCGCTCCTTTTTTGTTGATGTATCATAGTTTGTATTGCGTTGCCGATTGGTCTTCGTACGTATGTACTATGTACCGGTGTTAGAACAACAAGTGGTTTTGATCGCGAAATCGATGGTCGAATTGCGGCACGAGACCAGAGTATCTAAGTTCGTCCAGTCTACGTCTTCATATGCAACGGGATACCCGAATCATCCCGTACGCGCTTGTTCGAGTAAATTCTAGCTCGGGACTGCGCGTGCGGCGGGCGGCGTACGGGTCGACTGTAGTACTTCTGATTCGTACAGTTAAGTGACCGAGTGTGCTAATAACGACCCACTAGTGTGTTGCAACGCCAGTAGAAGTCGTCACGAGGCGTAGCAACGCCAGTGCAATCGGAGGTTGGCCCGTTCCCCGTTTAGGCGGCGCTTATCTAGCACGGGCTCACATAGTTGGAATGTAGTCTGACGTCAATGGGGCGTAGTCTTCTACATACAAAGTACTTGGCGTACGCAAGACCGATCGAGGGCTCAACCAAAGACGTGTGTAGAAGCATCAATTTGAAACAAATTTTAACAGAAGCAAGGTTGGATATATTGCAGTAGGTACCTAGGATTTGTAGTTGCGGGCCAGGATAGCCTAGGTATATAAGTAAGCTAAGTAAGTTTGCCAGATTACCGACTCAGTTACCCGATTTGAGAACTGTCTAGTGAAACCCCCCAGTATCAGGCACTACTCTAAGTAGGCAACTAGCAGGTGTTAAGGGCCAAGAAAAGATCAATCCATGCGGAAACCTGCGCATGCCTATCCTCCTACTAATAAGACATAAACATAGTCGAGTTTATACGTCGGTGCAGGCTCTGATGCAGGGTAAGTTGGAGACGGTATTAAGACGGGAATGGGGCAGGCGGTCCCGTTAACTACTGAGGTAGTCATGTCGACCGGTTCGGCTCCCCGGTGGTTACACAGCATAACCCGGCGCTGCGGCGGGTAGTGCCGGTGAGATGCTGGTGGTTGACCATGCAAACATACCCATAGCTGTTACATCAGACAGTAGAGCGGGTGGCGTGATATCGGGGGCCGATTGACGCATTCCGCCACAAGTATCGGCTGCAAGGATTCTGCATTATCTGTTTGCTCAAATCTTCGACTAATAAGAGTTCACTCGAGGGATGCAGAGCAGCTATTCTCTCCCCAAATCTTCTCCCAGAACGCCAATTGAATCATAGATTTTAAGCCTCTTACAGGCCCCTGTTACAGGAAATTAACAGCTTTAGGAAAAGATTGTTGAACCGCCCAGCACACTTTCTATCCACTCTTCGTTGTCCAAATCCATCGACTGCATCCAGGCCAGCTGATCTAGATCAGGGACGAAGTCTCTATGTCCCGTCGAACCGGTTTCGGCACCTTGGAATGACGCGGCCTCCGTGTCTGATACCTGAGGCGTAAAGTTCCAGAAAGCATCGGCCCATACTCGACACCTGCATAAAAGCCTGGATAAGAGCTGCAATAGGCTATCATCACACTGGAGGCCCGGCTCTTTACTCGCTATATCGAGATTTTGGCTCATACGGTCTATCGTAGCGATTAGATCGACGGTGTTACGCACCGCTTGACAATCCCACGCCGGATCGGAAAGTGTCGATAGATACTTCAGGATGGTGGTGCACTGAATCATCTGCGACCAAAAATGAAATGGCAGACCGACGAGTTCGGAGGGGGGGATCCTATAGAAGCTGTCGAGCCAGACTTTGATGCACTCAACAGACCGCCACAAACACTGAAGCCGCTCAAATCCAGGTAAAATCCCGCCGCTACTCGGGCTTGATATATCAATAAAAGGCGACTCGAAACTAATTGTATATGCCAATTGGTTTATATATAGCTCGACGTATCGACCATGTACATTGAGGGTATCTGTATGTGACGGGGCAGCACCCAGGCCGTAGCGTCAGCGATCATATTCTATTGTACAAGCACAAAATTTCCCCGGGGATGCTCACGTCTTTGGTATATATCTTCGGGAACTGATGATGTGAGTTCACGCAGCTGCCTCCTCATTGATTTGAGATACAATAATCCGGGTATCGACCTGGTCACGGAAGCGGTTCCGGTACGGGCGCGATCCTTCTCATGCTGTTCGCGAATATATGCGGCTCTTTGCTTTAACACATGCAAGCGAACTTGGAATGCGAGAGCTTGATCCGACGGGGACGAGTTATTCTTTTCGATGACGCGACATGCCTCTTCCATCTGAGGCGTCCATCGCAGAGCGTCTTGGCGCCCGAGATGAGACGAGACACTATCAGCGCAGGCGCGTTAGTAGTGTAGATATAGATAAGCAAACGAGCCAAACATGGAGATGAGCAATTACTTAGAGCTTAGTACGAAACATGCTAAGAGAGCTCGCTGCTTTTCCATGAATCCTTGGACAGTTTCTTCGCCGGCGTTGGGATCCTCGCAGGGGCCCCCTTGTGTAATCGTCATAAACAATTGCACATCTGGTTGCAACGGCTTGAATAGACGTAGGTCGTATACTAACGAGATGGCCAGCATCATGAGGCGGGAGATAAGATCTGCCCTGCCAAGGAAGGCGTCGGTACTCCATGCCAGATACGTTAGTACCCCAAGGAGCAGGTCGACGCTTGAGTGTACATCGACTAAAGCGGATGTAAAGAATAGACGCTTCAGGTCCTCGGTTAATGCTAGCTTTTTATGTGTGGAGAAGGTTGTCACAGTGAAAATGGCCTGGAATAGGAACGGTCGGCTCCGGCGTAGCTGCTCTGCTGTGATGTCTGGGGTAAGGTTGATGAACGGGAAACAGGGGAGCATCCTAGATCTGAAGAATTCAAGTGATTCTCTTGCTTGAACAGGTGATATGTCGGAGAGTGATGGGGAAACGGAGATCGTGTCTTGCGCCGCCGCCGGGGCCGTGTCCGATGCGGGTGTAGGCTGGTCGCCGATACTCGAATTGGTATGGGTGGAATTTGGTTGGGTGTCGGTTAAGTCAGATGTAGATAAAGAAATACTCTCTCCATTAAGGAATCCGTCTAGTTGGACAGCGGGCCCGGATGAGCTGATAACGGATTGCATTGCCGACATTAGTGTTTCTATCCGGCTCTCCAACTGCGCGATTCGCGAGTCTGACTCTGCAGCTTTCCGAGAAGCACGACTGCGAATTGAGTCTGAGGGCTGGCATCTTTTCTTGAGACGGTGGCATCTACCAGCCTATTAGTTTTACGCGATATATACTCTAACAGGATGACGGATCTTAACCTTTCACAAGTACTACCACTTACATTAGGTACACACCGGCACTTTGCTTTATAGCATTGCATGCAGGCTTGGCCGTAGGTGCTAGGGTGACCAAGAGCTGGTCTACTGCTACTATTATCCATACTGACAGTGAATAGGAGACGTTTTTCTTTTTCGGCGACGCGATAAAAAGTGAAACGTTTCTAGAGTGGTAAGTGAACTATAGCAAATATCGTACGCAGACTTAGATGTAGATGAAACGGAGGGAAGTCCGACGGAATTATCTCCGACGGATCTTGTTCCGTCTCACCACTAAAAGTACTGTTTAGTATACAGACCCCAGTCTGGTCGGAGTTAGACGATCAAGGAGTGGGTAAAATACATCTGCTAGCTCCTCTTCAAGATCCCCCCTGTCCTACATATTTGATGTGGTAGTTCACACTATGGTACTTGACTAAACAGGCCGCCAATGTTCTCCACCACCCACTTCGTAGTCTCGTCCAGATCTTCCTTAGGTAATCCCAGGACCTCGTTCGAGATCGCGTGTCTGCTCTCGTAGTCACCATCTGCGCTCGGGTAGAAGGCGCGTGAATACATGGCCTTTACAAATCCCGTGAAATCACCTGTCTGCAGAGCTGCGAGCCCGTCCGCAACGCGCTTGTTCGATGGCTCGAACTTAATGTCCCAGTCCTTGTCGCTGGTACCTTGCGCGCGCTGGACGCTGTCGAGCATATCCCGCTGATTGACGCGGAAGCTAGTGAAGTAAAACGGCTTGTTTTTCCAGTCCGACAACGAAGGCGTCGCGCCGCTCTCGGGTAGACTCAGCAGTGCCGCAAACGCACGTCCGCACTGCCGAAGAGTGCTGACGCTCATCTTAGTGGTGCCGTCGTCAAAGAGGGTAGCTTTCTTAGACTTGATATCGATGCCAAAGAAGTTCTCCCCGAGAGCTAGACTCCATTCATACCAGAAGCCGCAGGCCATGATGATGTGATTAAGACCGAGGCTCTCAATCTCTTTCACCTTGGCGACCACTCCTTGGTGGTACATATCGTCTCTGACCATGGCCTCGTTGGTGATATCAGCGCCATATGCGGTAGGCATGATGTAGGAGATACCGGCTTTTGCTGCAGCCTTAACAATTTGGCTATGCGTCTCGGCTGGAGCAGTAGCGGCGAGCACAATAGCAAGGAAGTCCTGGCCCTTGAGAGCAGCCACTAGAGCTTCTTCATTATTATAGTCAACCTCGACGACTTTCACGCCGCTCGGGAGTTTCTTGTCACTGCCCCCACGAGTTAATGCTGTGATAGTATGCTTTCCAGTCTTAGTAAGTTCTTCAACGAAGTGCGCACCGAGGTGGCCGGTTGCCTATCGCTAGTTAGAGAACATATATTCTAGGATTATCACATTCGTGAGTAGCTTACACCAACGATAGCGACGTTCTTGGGATAAGCCGCAGTAGACATATTGATAGATGAATGGAGATTTGAGTTCGGTAGAGGCACTGATAGAAAACTAATCAAGATAACGCAATGCAGTAAAGATGATCTTAACAAAGCGTCCAAACGAGAGTAACGTTTCGGTAATTTATACTCAATCTCGAACATCTGTTTATAATATTCCGGATTTAAGGACGGTGAACGGCAGATTCAGGGACGGAGGCCGATCCATAGGAGTTCTAATCCGGATCCTGGCCGGAACCCTACCGTAGCGGATTTGGCCACTACTCAATGAGCCCGAAGTATCTTTCGGACTTCTAACCCTTATGACTCTTCTCGCAAAATTGACAATACCTCAAAGACTATCTCTCATGTATTTCTGAGAGAATAGCGGGTCTCGTTACCCAGTATTAGTCCACAAGCGCCCTCTTACACAACACCGACGGAATTGGCTCTATAGACTCCGTTCCTCTACCCAAGTCTTCAGCCCCCGAATGTTCTCTTGAATACAAACACAATGTTAAAGTAGGCTTCAGTTATTTTCATCGTCTTACGCCCTCCCCCATTACCCATGCTCTGTAAATATACTATCATTGATAACAATTTATTATGTCAGAGAAGACCGTTCTCATTACCGGCTGCAACCATGGCGGACTTGGAGCAGCAATGGCAAGAGTTTACCGTACCAGAGGCTTCAAGGTCTTTGCGACAGTACGTAACACTGCCAAAGCTGGATCCTTGGGTGAAACAGAGGGCATAGAAATCCTCGAGCTCGAAGTTACATCAAAGGAATCTATTCAACAATGCGTGGAAACTGTTGGGAAACTTACGGGCGGATCCCTCGATATCCTGGTCAACAACGCTGGCGTCGGCCGCGTCATGCCCCTTCTGGACCTTAACATAGATGAGGCCAAGAAGGTGTACGATGTCAATGTTTGGGCAATGATCGCAATGACGCAGGCATTTGCGCCAATGCTCATCAAGGCCAAGGGGATCGTTTGCAATTCCAGTTCAGTTTCTGGGGAATTGGTCTTCGCGTGGATGGGTACGTTATGCCTTAGTCCATGAGACTACGAATTATACGCTAATGGCGATTCAGGCACTTATTGCAGCTCCAGGGCTGCGACGACTACTATCTCGGAGACTCTACGTCTTGAAATGGCACCACTTGGGGTGCGAGTCGTCACAGCCATCCTCGGAGCCATCGAAACTACCGGCAATGACCCTGCCAGAAAAGGGGAGTTCGAGTTGCCCTCAGGTTCATACTACCAGAAGATAAGAGACATCATAAATCGATATCACAAGGCCCTGGTGTTTACCAAGAAACAAAATGTTGATGTAGCGGCGAATAATATCGTCAACGATGTGCTAAAGGGCGAAAGCATTTTCATCCGGCGAGGAGAGTCTTCGACTCTCAGTTGGCTCTCTAGCACATTTCTACCCCATTCTATGATCGTCTCTATCGTAAATGGTGGATCAGGTCTTGCTGAGCTCAGGGGATAATAGGTGTCATATTTTCTGTTACCTGGTGTTATACACATCCGCTTGCCCGATCAGGAGATAACCACATACAAGTTCCGTCAGAGGGCCGGCCATAGAGTAGACAGGCAGTTTGTCACAACTAGGAGGAAGTGTAGTATTAGACTTGATAGATAAGTTAGTTTTGAGATTCCCTATAAGATAACCTAGGCATCTATATGCACATATCCAAGACTACCTTGCACCAGTGCTAGAGGACTAATTCTATAGTTTACTAACGAATTCGTACTTGTGTCAGGCAACTTGGTTGCAGGAGGGACGCTAGACCCCTAGGGGTGTCTGTATTATAGGGCTACTATTATATAAATAACAGAGACCTCCCTCATATTCGAGGGGAGGAATTGATATCTCGTTATCTACTATCCGTTTGGCCACAATATCATGCATTGACTAACGATCTACTAACGCTACACGAGGAATCCCCTGGAGCGGGTTACTCCGTGGTCTTACTTTGAATTGAGGTGTTGTACAGTTTGGAGATTTAGGTTAGAGGAGTGTTGTCAGCGCACGTCCCAGTTGTGGTATTGGATAGCAATATCACGAAAAAAACTACATTATTTTAGGACTCGAAAATCCTTCACTAAGCAGTATCATCTACGTAATATTATCTACGTAGGTTCGTGATGATCTGATAGAATAATCATATCACACCGCATTCATTCCAGCCACTTTCTAATGGACAGCTATTACAAAATGCAATTGGTTCTTACCGCGAACCCCGCACCCCACAAGAATTGAGCGACCCCCACGAACGTAAAACGGGTGTGTACGTTTTCGCCCGGATTCGCAGTGGTTTCTTGTGGCATCGAAAAGTACCTCGATACGACGTGAGCGGACGACGTTACGTAGTGATTGCGGCTGCTTATGACAATATCATGGGCTTGCTGTAGGTGGCGTAGTTTCTAGTACAAAGTACGAGTTCAAAGCTATCGAAGCAAAGTATCCCAACAGAGCAGAACAGGAATGCATCCTATTTCGCCACCCGCTGGAAATATAGAAGCAATTGCTCACAGACCGAAACTTGCTTTTGTTGTGAAATGCAGCTACAGCTCAAAAGAAATATTCAATGTATCCGGGATCAAAATAGCCCCGAAAGTACCACCATTTGAACCTTCAAGTAACCCCTGCTCTAGAGATAACCGAGCGCGTTGGTGCCCCATTTAAGAAAGATCGTACCGTACTTTTTCCAACGGACCGGAGCCGATCCCCAAGCCCAGGGTTTCCTGTCTATATCGGGGTAAGATCTTGCCAATGCCAAGTCTTCTTTTAGGTCCTTTTGCAATATGCATCTCGCTTATCCATGCATAGGCTAATGCGGCAGACCGATGAAGATATTGATGCATATTTCAATAATAGGCACGGCAAGATTTAAATTGTGATATTCTTAGGTTGATGCCCATTGTATGAGAATGCGCGCCCTAGCCTTTCATGCGTTCGTCACCAACGCAGGCTTTGACGCCTCGAAGTTCATCATACAAGTTCATTCCAGTATAAAACAAAATTTAACGTGAATCGCAAAATGCTTTCTTTGTCAATGAAGTAGAAGCTGCTAATCAAAAGTATACGCATCTTTTCCATCACTTTCGCGTCTGTATAAATGTGCTCTCAGTACTATAGTTGGGGGTATTCAGAAGTTTCCGTAAGCTCGTAGATGCTTTTGCTTCCGACGAATGTGCCGCCCGCATTCCTAAAATAATATTCAGTCTATATTATCTAGATCGTAACTGTGTAACGGCTCCATCATAGCTAGCTACGTCGAATCCTTGAAGTCCACTCCAATCCTACCCCAATACTACCTAGCTAACGCTCGGCTGCTACGCTGGAATCCCTGCTTGCAGCCCGCCTCAATCCAGGTTCGACCGTGTCCCAATGTTACCAAGGCGTCGATTGATGACAAGATATAGGGTTCATTCTACCCTCCGATCCATGACCTTCTAAGTAATCATACAACAATACGAGGTCCCGAGTGGATATAGATAAGAGCAAACAAGAAGCCGAAAGGCAAGAATAGGGGGGGAGGTCTCCAGGGCTAGGTTAGGTCACCAGAAGGGAGATCATTAGGACTCTTGAAGCTACAGTAAATTATTATATCAATTGAATTATAGACTCCAAGAGCGCCGATCATACTCCTAGAAACTGCGTATCAAAAGTTTTGGTAGTCAACGTTAGCACAACTACCTTGACCGGCCCATTTAACTAAACATTTCGAGCAACGTCGACGATCACCTCTACAGTAAGCCCCAGTTGGCTCAGAAACGGACTATGTCCGGCCGTGCAACGACGCGTCTTCATTCTCGGGATAGCATCTGCCATAGATTCCTGTACCTGAATCGGCAGGGCTTGGTCGCCCTCGCATAACAGGTATGTCATAGGGATCTTGATATCATTAGCACAAAACTCCAGCGCTTCCTCAAACGACCTCGGCGATTGCAGTTGTAGCTTTCCAATCCACTCCGTAGCTTCATCGAGGGGCAAGTCGGTGTAAAATGGCGTAAGCTGCGGTGTAACTTTGAGTGCTCCAGGCATCTGCATGAGTCGAGTTAACGCTAGCATGAAAGTGAAGGAAAAGAAAAAAAAAACTGACGTTCGTGGATGCCCCAGTCGCTTCAATCCACTCTGGGCTACGCCCGCCAATCATCGAAAGGAGAGACAGCCCCTGCTGCGGAATGGAAAATGCACAGACAAAAACAACCGCAGCAAACCCTCCACGAAGCCCGCGTGACTGTCGGTCCGCGACTGTCTGACCTTCGACTGATGCAGTAGCTACTATACCACCGTAGGAATGGCCGACGAGCACAACCTGGCGGCCCTGATTAAAAAGAGGAATCGCTAGATCATGTATTACAGCTGCATCGACACGCCATGAGAAATTCAGAGGCTCGGATTCAGCCACCGTGGATAACTTTGGTGCATAAACTTCGTAGCCAGCAGCCTCTAACCGGAACTTGACTTTGTGCCAGGCATCAGGGAGGTGCCAAGCGCCGTGGATCAGAATGATGACCGGTTTGGAGGCGTGTACGACTGTCATGGTTTCGAGATGGCGATAAATAGATCGCTGTATGGCTTCCTTAAAGTAGACCAGAAAGGCAAGTTTATGAGATGTAACGGATCACAACTTTAACAAGAAAGAGAGCAGAGAGAAGATTTTTCTGTGACGAAATCTTGTATAGATGGAGGAGTTGAACTGTTGGTAAAACTCTCCCGCAGCTGATACTTATATGATGAAATAAGTGTGGCACATATAACCGAATTCTGAAGTGTCTGCCAATAAGCACGGGCAGGTCAGTTGCATATGCTGTGACACCTATGCTACGCCGCGTATGAATACTATTCTATGCTAGTGTAGATCATAACTATCTACGCTAGTGACATTCCACGCTTACGTACGATAAGCCTTGGAACTTCTATGCAAGCCGCTACATCATACCGTACTTGTTATGTGTTGGTCCTCAGAAGGATTTCTGGGGATGCTTACGGCGCAGCTGATAATGGTTGATCGGTTCACAAAGCGGTGTGCCACACCAATTGGATTTCGTTAAGCAGCCAAGATCGGCCCGTCACTTATCTATACGGACTTTAATAGGTCGGAACCATCTCAGCTCAGAAAGCTTCTTGTGAGATATCATATCACTCTAGTGAGGTCAGATCTGTCTAAGACTATGTATTATAATTTTTACATAGCCCCAATTCATTTCTCACCTCATAGACCTCCTACCCATAATCCAGATTCTATTTATACTACGTAACTAGTTGTAGTTATGTTTAATTGTGAACATAGGGTGCTTTCTCAGCGGGCGAGAGGTATGGCACGTACGCAATGATTAGAAATATAGGCAGAAGACTGAAGTTTTGATGTTTATAATATTAATCAGTCAATTTAGTTTGCTAATGTTGTGTTTTGTTGATTGATTCAATTTAAGTTTAAAAATAAAAATCTGATTGTCAGCTTAATGTCGATCGATATTCAATTTATCATATAATGCTATAAGGTATAAAGCCGCATACCTTGAGTAAAATAACACATATTAAATATCACCGGTTTCCTTCACTATATACTTTTCTGCATAGGTAGAGAAAGATCAGAAAAGTTGATCGAAGAAGTCCATACTCAGGTATTAAAAAGAAGAGCAGGGCTGTCTTCGTCTTAATATTGTCGAAAGTCTTCACCAGAGAAGTGAACCTCAATTCCTAGATCCTCCAGTCCCCCAAACCCAGAAGTGGCATAGGAAAGCTTTCGTTAATATTGGAAGCCATTATAATGAAAATTGTTGACCAAGGCACCCGGGGCTAGGGTGGGCCATGTTCGGGGCTAACCGTGTCTTTCCTACCGACCGGTGCTTTGATGCTCCGAAGCCGGATAGCGGCCCGGTATCTATAGTTTCCCAGCAGGCGAACCTTAGTTTATAGGGCGTGGGGACAACTACATAGATAATGGAAAGTAGCTAGAAATCTTGAAAAGCAACTTTAATACTACACACTGTTTCCTAGGTTACAGGGCGCTAGGATCAGTAGCCGACCATTGGGTAGCTTTGTTTGTGAGACAACAGTCGTAACTAGCCAATCGTGATAGACAAGGAATCATCAACCCTTACTACCTATATACAGTCGCCAATAACGCAACACAATAATTAAGTGCGTGACAGACAAGAAATTCCGAGAGCGCAGTCGAGCAATGGATAGGGTGATGAAGTTGAACCCCCGGAATAAGAATCGTCGTATACCTAGTAAAGTAAAGAAGTTACGCCGCGCTCGCAGGACGAAGAAAATACACGTAGGTTTTCTCAACCTTGCTTATGCCATACTTCCCAAGTTGACCGTATGTTCGGGTCACAGTGCGACTCACAAAGCGACTATACCTGCCAACTATCACTACTGATCATCCTCCGTACCCGGTCCTATCACACCTTACGCCCTATCTACAACAACGATGCACGATGCACTATCGAATACGACGTTAATAGCCACGGAAAATATTCCTATACGCCATTTCTAGGTTTTCTGCAGTACTTGAGCAGAAATAGATACGACGAAAAAAGCCTTACCTGCCAGCTACGTCATCTCGACGCGCTTGAACAGGAGCTTGTCGATGCCTTACGTCTTCTACACTCTAAAAACATCTCATTTCCCATATCGGCCCGCGTGGTCCAGTTCGATTGGGATCACTTCAAGGCAGCCGGACCAGATTTCTTCAGGTTCTTTCTAGCACATAACAGGGAAGCCAGGTGGGCTTCTAGTGAGGTACTGCCGCTAACCTGGAAAGCTGACCAGCTGTCAGAAGTAAAGTCGCTTTTATCTATCCCTAAAGTAAGTGAAAACTACCAATTTCTCATATTGCTTCGTGCCTGTGCCCTACTAACATTTGCCGAATCCGCAGCTACTGGTTCGATTTAGTCTTTCATCGGGCCTTACCCCAGTCGATCTTGCAAGCCAACAGGCCTTAGCTGCTTATTTAAAGGAGGAGAGATGGTTCGACGTCACTGAGCAGTTTTTAAACATAGATCCCGTTACGGCGGAACTCGCTTACCAACTCGCTTACGCTTTCGTCAGACAGCACCGACCCAATAAATGTATTGACGTTTTAGAATTATTTTTCGGTGGACCTATGGCATTACCTAAGCCCGGCACATCGCTCGAAGCCATTTGTGCATCTTTCTCCAATCTGCGCGCTTGTGTTATCGAAACCGAGAAAAAGTTCAGTCATACCATCTTGGATAAAGAGTTGGAGGCTGAGTTGCAGGTTAGCTCGCCTATACTACTTTCACGCTTTATATGCTGCAGGGCTGAGGCTGCCACAAAACTTAGAGAAGTCGATCAGGATAAGTGGTGGATCACAGCAATGGATCTATATGACGCGTTTCTCGCTAGTGAAGGGACCGATGGATGGCTAGAGAGAGTCTGTGCTCAAGACTTATATAATCATCGAGAAAGAAAAACAAAATAAAGTTAAACATTTGCCCTTATGCGTTAAGTACCCCGAAATGAGGACATTCCATTAAAAGAAACGGCTCCTCAAAGTGATTGATGTATCACTAAGAACTACAAGCTGCCCCGACGGTAATATTTTGTTGTTCAAACCGTCGTTGCTTAAAGCTACCCGAGAAGTTTCCTCGGAGCTTGTATTTGAATATCAGTTATTTGAGACGAGAAACCCAACTTTCGGGACAACTTGCTAATAATTATAACAAAAGTATCGGTATTCAGTAGCGGGAGCTGTAGATGCCCGGATTGATCGCAAGCTATACCATGTATGTTCTCATCTTTGCGACGTGGCGCATTCATACTGATACGTGAATGACGATCTATGATCATGGGCTTAGAAAGCATCAACCAACATGTGACCTACTATTCTGAAACTTGGACCACAAATTGAGACTCCATCAGTGCAGGTAGGATCCCTGCCTCCCCACTCCTTGTCTACAACATGTGTCCCTTACCCTGATCTCACTAGCGCTTCTGCAGACAGATAATCAAATACACGACATAATATTAGCACTATCCAGGTTCATAATTTGTTAGAGAACTTTTGTCGCACTAGTAAGGGCTACTAGCACCCGCGCTGTATGACATTTAAGTCTGTAGAATATGACGTGTCTTGTACGTGGAATCAAAGGGGTAACACTAGCTGTAACTGACTGATCGATAAAATTCAGTCTGTGTGACGCCACCCGCAAGGGGGCCTTAATAGGCAACCGAGGAGGTGGTTGCCCGTAGTTAAGGTCTCTCGGGAGCGTACGCGTACGACGTACTGCGCTCCACGTCCTCGACTGGGGTTTTCAGCCACGTCAGAGCCTAATCGCAAATTCCCGAGGATAAAAAGCTTCGAACCGCAAGGGGGTAATACACGCATGTTATACAATCTTAGTAACCGATGGAAGGGAGGCGCTTATATGTTGTTTGGTAACACACTATAAGCCCAGCAGAGTAAGGATTGGTTAAGATATAAACTGGTTGCAGTATAGAGCAATCGAAGTTTAGTGAATGCAACCTATCACTTACTAAAGGGGCTTCAAGGATTGGGAGAAGAAGAAAAAAGAATCTTCATACTTATTTTAACACTTGTTTCAAGTATACATGATTCGATTTGTTCAGACGTTATGACAGAGTCAATTTAATATATATTCAATCCAATATGCTACGGCGCTGGTTGCGCGAGGGCCAGTTGATAGCTATGTGGACGTTATATAATCTAAACCGCGATTTCATTCGAGTATCAACATAGCGAGAGCGGAGAGAGACCGTCTATGTTTCAATGTCCTCTCGAGTTTTAATACTTCTATTCAGGGTCTTTCCACTACTTATAGAACGTATCGCGGAAGCTCCCGTCAATCAATATCATCCCTATCACTACCAAGCAAACATTCGGATCACTAGTTTCAATCTATGCTTAACAAGAAGTCACACATCACGCAGCTCAATGATTCATAGATCTTCTACACGGGATGTAAGGCATATAGATATTGCGTATAAAAGGGTTTTCTATAGCTCGCAAAGCCTCTGTCCCAAATTCATTCGTTACTGCACACCCGCTAGTTTTCAAACCCCCTATTATCGACAGTATGGATCGCAGAATAAAAAAGGAGCCCAAGTCGCCCAAGTTAGGGGTATCTAAGTCGAGTAGAGGCAGCTTTGGCGCTAGT
Source organism: Nemania abortiva (assembly GCA_022578505.1). Taxonomy (NCBI): domain Eukaryota; kingdom Fungi; phylum Ascomycota; class Sordariomycetes; order Xylariales; family Xylariaceae; genus Nemania; species Nemania abortiva. Next base: position 11,412 of record MU392727.1, on the reverse strand, counting down.
TCAAGTCGTCGCGTTTACCACCAAACTCGCCGCCGCCAAGGTCGAAGACAAAGTACCGCCTCGGCCTCCAGCCCCACGCGTAGCGGCGGAAAAGGAAACAATGCGTCTAGTTCACATATGAAACGGAGGTCATTACAACGAGCTGAAGAAGATAACTCGCTTCCTCCGATTAGAAATCATCTTTGGGAAAGCTTTCCAGACCAACGAGTTCCATTGCCTACGGAGGTAACGATGCCCCCCACCGAGCCGAGAGTACCACGCCCTACCAGCCTTAGTCCACAATACAAGCCCAGAGCTGAATGGTTGAGAGACATATATAATTACAAGCCGATACCGAGTTAGTATTCTTCTCTTACCTAGAGCTTCTCATCCTCCTGATCGTCTCGCCCCTATACCACACGAAGTCCCAGATACTTTTAGAGTCTTTTGAGCTTTTTACAATCAAGAGCAACTACTGACACTTCGATCTTCGATAGCTCATCATCAGGACAATTACTATTGCCCTAACTGTGATAATATCGGGCACATTTCTTGTTTTATCATCAGGACCCCCGCTCGCTACGGGCGGGTAGGGGTGACTTGCGCCCGTTGTGCCGTAGAGGGCAAATCGCGCACTCAGGCCGCTTTCCGTCCTTGCATTGAGTGTGCACGACTACTCCCTTCGAACGAATTTTTCGCTAATGGTGAATGGTTTACCTTTTGCCGCGCTTGCAGGGAGCGGTCGAACCCTCAGTTGTACGAGGCCAATCCAACCCCCTACGGAGCGCTCAGGTAGAACCATATATGCATCATATAACCAGAACGTTGCTTTTGATTGGATAATTTGATGATTGCCTTCAGGAGTATCCAGATAGTGTCGAAATTCGAGTGATAGGAACATATGGCCAGGGCTCTGTGGTCTGTGATGTATCATACGCTCTCTATTCACCCCTTCCTCTTATGCCAGTGGTATACACTCTTAGTTGATATACAGCAACTGTTTTATCTTTTCAGTGACTTTCAAGTTGCCACGTATCGATGCCGGTTACGAAACTCCCGCCACCAGGGGAAGATTCAGTGTGAGTCTCGGCCAGTCCAATAGAGCACCATACTCCGGCCCTAGATCAGACATAGCAGCCATAGCAACCCGTAGATGCCAGCCATCTGTGTACCATCGCCTAGGAGCACGGTGCATGACGGCACACCAATAGATGAATGCCAGCAGCGCAACCGGCTGCTTCTCCACTAAGGCCGCGACAAATTCATCTGTGACGGACGCCGGCCAGATAATGAAATGTTTCCAGTTTCTTGGTACGCCGTGAACGTATTGAGCCCACCACCTCAGTCTATCTATGGCATGTCCGCAGTGTACTCGCGTCGTCTCAGGGGTTCCCTTCGGATGTTCTACTGAACCCAGTCGGGTTATAGTTTGCAGGATATCGCTAGGTACCAACGGATCGACAGCCCATCGTCGCCTACGTTCTAGTATGTCTCCTAGCCCACTCTTTTCCAGATATACTCCAATCTGGTCCCCTATTCGGGCCGTCCCTCTCAAGATGTGAAAGATGCTAAGGTATTCGAAATCCCGGTCTGGGGCGGACTGAGCTGCGGCGAAGTTGAACATGATATAGCCGACGCCAAATATCAATGTCGGTATCCAGTTGCCTTCGTGAACGTTGTTCTCTGTATGTCTGAATCTAGCGGATGCTGTTATGTTGTGTTGTAGGGCACAGGCACGTATGCCTGACAACTGAGATCCTCGTTGTAGTGTTTGATGTATAGCGCATAGCGAAGATATAGTTGGTAACAGGTACCTAAGCCTTCTGTTTTGGTAGCCACAGTTTTCTCCCCAAAGAGACAAGTCTTGTTGTGGCGGTATGAAAGGCACCGGGTCCGTCCCCAAGAAGAAACTCGATGTATAAGCTAGAAGCTCCCTTTCATTGGCAAGTCCTGGGTAGTAATCGAGCGCTATAAAAAGCTCTGTGCAAGATGAGAGGTAAGTATACTCATCTGCATAAGTCGTCCCCTGCAATGGACGGGGAGCGAGACTAGAGTCGAACAGGGTGGAATGTACATGGCTGCGGGATGCCTCTATCTCTGACGATTGGTAGTCACACAACTCATCACGTCGATGGCAATTTGAGCAAACAGGGCCTTGGAGATTACACTACAGATACTATTAGCTAGTGTACCTGTGTCCATTCAAAACACTGTCTGCGGTACGAACTCGGACGCGACGTCTTTTACATTGCCCACAGCCTAGAATTGGTAAGCATCAGGTATCAATGGATTCTAGATCGGGATCCCTCAACCCTGGGTACTATGATCAGCCAATTGCATTGGAAGGGTAGGAATTATCGATGGACTTACATTTCGGGATTTGGAGTGAAATCGTTTAGACCCGTTTGCCATGATAGCTTCTCCGCAGAGATCGGATAGTGGACGAATGCGAGTAGAATTGACGCGGCTTACCACTGATTGTCAACTCGCATCGAATTAAGGAGACGTCAAAACGGGCACGGGCTTTGCTGCAGCCAAGACTACCATCTACCAGTATTGACGAATTGGGCTTAGAGGAATGTCGGGTGAAACGGTCCCTGACACGGTTTGATTTTAGTAAACGGTTTAGCTACTCTGTATGTACTCCGTAGTTAATTCCGTTTTATCCGATCAATGCAATGCATTTCTAGACTTCGATTTCCCTTTATCTCCATCTCCTGAAAGAACAAAGCATTGTCCTGATCACCATATTTAGCCGTCGATGTATTAAATACAGAACTTAAACTAATACTATACATATATAATATTACCGCACTACCTGGGCAAGTGGTTAAACTGTAACCAAACAGCTAAGCCGACGACTAACTAACTCCTACTTCAGTAGGCGACAACGGTTAGCTAGTTATCAAAACATCTCAATGTCCATGTCGAGTTCGGCTTCGTTTGTGTATTCCACCATGATTTGACCGACGATAGTACGCCACCACTCTTTGTTCCGCGCACTGTAAAGGGCCTTCCTATACTCCCACCACGAGGGCCAATAGCCTGCCATCTCCCAGTCGAGAATGCCAGTGACGTTGCCTGTGGTCTCGTTGACAAGGATATTTTCCTCAGAAATATCAGCGTGCGTAAACACGATGTTGTGATGATCCGAAAGACGAACCCGGTAGCTGTCGGCCAAGTCCGGCTCGGGGCAATCCCGAACCGGAGCGACGAGAAAATCATGAAACGCACCGACGGAATTGAACGGCCCACAGGTGGTGAGATTCGTTAGCCGATGGTCGTAAGCTGGGCCTCCGAAACAAGATCCCACCCAGCCAGGTGAAGGTGGGCGTAGGTCGTGCAGCTGAGCGAGGTGCTGTTTGAGCATACTAATCGTGTGCGATCGGGCAGCGTCGCTCATGTTTGGCCATGCCTGGCCGAGTTGCCGTTCGGGCATTTCCTCCATTGTGAGTGAGCTGAGGCCCGTCTCTGGTCCGACTTGAATTTCATACACAGCTGGCACGGGAAGGGATGTATTCTTCCGCACGAACTCCATTGCTTCAGCCTCTCTACGGATGCGAAAGGCGTCGCCTTCTTTCCGTATACTCTTCGCCCCACTAGAAGTGATTCGTGGAGACGAACCAAGGCCTGCGAGCTGGCGCGGGGCAGAAGATGTAGAATCCATGTTCACTGAGCTGCATAATAGTGATTATTGCTTCTACAGCTCTGGGAAATAACACGACATACCTTAGGTATCGAGGATGTTGTAAGAGGATAGGTACGAAATACAGCAGTACCTAGGTAGTTTCAGTGCTTGGCGCTTCCGTTCTAGCGTGCTGTGCTTGTGCTTGTAGTGGGGAAGCCACCGGCTTTCCAATGAACAAGATGAGTCAGTATACGATTTTGTAGTGCTTCGGCTTCTTCGCGTCGCTACTACTCGCTGAGCAGACAACTCTCAGCTTCCTCGAGTAACTGTCATAATCTTGACTTCTTGTGCATAGCGAATGTAAGTATAATACATGATTTTCATTAAACAGGATCGACAGTGATCAGGTAAGGGTGTAAGATATCCTTGTGGTTAACATCTAATGTATGTATACAAATAGACCGACTTCCCAGAAAGTCAGTCGCAAGCAATCGCAACGTTCAATGAGGAATAGCTACACCGTTCGTTTGTTACGGTTTAGAACATCTAATGCAGCTGGACGGCGTGCCCCAGGTTGGCATCCCGTTTGGGACTAGTGTGCGAGGATCCTGGATCCTGGGAGGGCTGTGCCATCGAGTTTAGGGTCTGGAGCAGTACTGGAGTACCTATTGTAATAAACGGCCTATCCACGATTACCTCGAAGTTCACCCCGAGTATCCAGTCAAATCTTCAAATGGTTTAGTGTGCGAGGTTGACTAGGAAGCCGCATAATGGCTTCTATAGACAAATATGCGATGCTCTTCGGGTTGCGGGGAGGACTGTACACCGATAATGATCTCCTCGCCTGTAAAGCATGTAAGAAGAATCATGTATAAAAGGGGAATTGGTCGTCCCTGAAGACTGGCCATACGTTCGATCTCAACAAGCCATCCTATGAATCTCAGCTCTTCATCTCGAGCAGCCCATAGTATATCGTTCCAAGATGCGGCTAAAACAACCACTCTCGTATTTCATCCTCGCGCTCCTCTCGTCTAGCACGCTGGCATGCCTCCAGCACTCTCAACGCAGGGCGACAGCTCTTGAAATTCGAGATCAAGTCAACGCGCGCCGAGCACCACTTGCTTCGAAGAAGACAGCTATTCACAAAGTCCGAGTCTTTGACGGCCAGTGCTTCACAAGTCCTCAGACAGTCGTGTTTGCGAATGGCCGCATCACAGCGGACACTAACGACATCGAGACCGTGATAGACGGCTCCGGGCAATTCCTCATCCCCGGGCTGATCGATTCTCACGTGCATGTTCCTGACCTCGTGGGACTAGCAAACATCACGTCTTACGGCGTGACAACAGCGCTAAATATGGCATGCGGTGATTACGCGGCCTGTGCCGCGCTGAAGAACAACAACCAGGAGGATCTCGCCTCCCTTCTCTCATCAGGGATAGGTGCCGTGGGCAATGGCAGCGGCAACGGCGCTCTCCAGCCTCCACCGGACCAGCTCGTCTACCCCGACACCAACTTACCGGAACTCGTGGCCTGGGCCTTCGGAAATGGCAGCGACTATTACAAGCTTATATCCAAGCCAGCAAGTTTATCGCAAGCGCAGCAAGACACCATTGTATCAGCCGCACACGATGTCCCCGGCCGACAAACCATGACCCATGCGGCAGACCTCGTATCCCTTCAACAAGCCGTAGCATCCAAGAGTGACGGCCTGCAGCACATACCAGACGACGGACTACTGCCAAGCTCCACCATCGCTGCGATAAAGAAGAACAAGCAGTTCGTGACGCCCACCATGACCATCTTCAAGTACGGATACAGCAACCCGTTAGTATTTGCGTTCCTCGGCCGCACTAACAGCACCAACGCAACCTACGCACACGTCGAAGAGAACGTGAGAAGACTCCACAAGGCCGGCATTCCGATCCTCGCCGGTACGGATGCAGTTGGTGCCATTGTGCCGGGAATCGATCTCCCTTTCGGCGCCACGCTGCATGGGGAGCTGCAGCTGCTAAACGGCGTCGGCCTCACGCCGGCCTCGGCGCTGAGGGCCGGTACGATTGTTAGCGCGACGTGGCATCGACTGTTCGACCGCGGCGAGATCAAGATCGGAAAGCGGGCTGATCTCGTGTTGCTCAACTCCAATCCTCTCCTCAATATCTCGAATACACGGGACATAGCGAAGGTCTGGGTTGGCGGTGTGGAAGTCCAGGACGTGGCTAAACTTACTTAAGAGAGGATATTGTAGGAGGTCTTGTTGACTCGGCAAGACTAGAAGAAGTTTGATCTTGGACCTGCCTTTAGCTTGCCTTGGAGGACATTGCTCTTTTGTTTTATATGTTGGCAAAGTTATGTATAGCATCTATTTACCTTTCTATCTAGCAATCATTACTGCAGAACTCATATATTAGGTACATTGTGCCCCATCCTATATCAATATTGATAATCTTCCAATTACTCCCGTGAGCCTTCGTGTATCCCTATATTGTGCGATCAAGAAAAATCTGGGCTTATATACACCCCTGTCGTCCTAGCCGTCTCATTTCCAAGAATCCTTCGACGTTCGTATTCTCGACCGAGAATGAATGGGGGGTAGACTCAAGAGAAGCTGGGCGAATGTGTCATCCAACGCCCCTTCTTACCGAAGTATGCGGTTCGAACAACACAGGCGTAACGGGGCAAAGCTTAGATTTATGACGTATAACGGAATTTTCTGGTCGCCAAACTTCGGCAAGAGGGCCCTCTCTCTGTAGACATTACACCACCAAAGACCCCCAGCCTATGTTGGCAGCGGCAACAAACCTTTTGCCATCCCTTGATTCCAACGTCGTGTGGAAGAATAGTGGGCGAAAGGGGGTTCTCTGTTGCATTTTAGCCGGTAACACAGTCTAGGAGGGCCTATGGGCAACGTTCTATCACATAGTAGATAGATAGATGGTGCTTTACATTCTCCTTATTGTCACTCAAGGCTTGTGGAGAAGCAGGCGCAAGCAACTAAACTATGCTCCAATGATATCATTATCACAAGAAGCGCGAGTCTATCCCGAAAGTGAAGCAATCCTAGTTTCCCTTGGGAAGAATATGTCAACCGCAGCTCCCCCAAGCTAGAAGTAACTCCGTAGAAATGGGAAGGGTCCGACGAAATAGAGTTAAGAAAGATCAACAAAACATCCCAAGGTCGTATCTATTCAAACAGGCTTGCTATCCTCCTCCGTTCCGCGTTCTTCTCTTCTCATTCTCTCGTCCTCATCAAACCTCATGCTTACCACATCTCCTCATAATGCCCAAGGGGAGCCAGTTGGGATACTTCTCTTCTAGCTTCGACAACCCTGAGATGTTCCCAACCTCACTAGACACTTGATTCTGAGATTTGGTACCTTGAGCCCCTTGTATCTGCCGTTCTCTTTTCATGGAGTTGCCTCAGTCCTGTCGAAGTATAGCATCTCTCGGAACGAGTGCATACCAACATTCAACCGTACGCTTACTAGCGCGTATCATCACAGGCAAGGCAGGTTTCCGATGAATAAACCGAAGGATTAATCTAAGAGCCCCGGGCTCGATGGAGATACCCTAACTTATGAGGTTCCTGCAGTGTCAGCTTTGCTGACAACCTGTTTTCATCTCTAGGCCGTCACTTTAACGTTTCCCCTCTCTATTCGGTCGGTAGCCTCAGGTGCTTTTCAGCGCATATCATCATAGGCGAGGTAGGTTTCCCTTTCAGGTATGTGGAATTTGGGCTGCCTTCCTGCTGGCACTGTCGGAAACTTGTTCCAGTAATAATAATTCAACGCTGTGGGGTTCCTGGAAAGCCACTAGCTTAGCTGACGGCCTGTATCTCCAGGCTGTGAATAGCCTTGGGAATTGCTGGATATGAATCGGCTAGATAGGATATTGGTTTCTAGTAGTGAATGGTGTAAGAAGTATGAGACAGTTTGAAATGAAGTTGCGTTGATTGGTGGTGCTCCCCTAGCTCGAATGATGGCTAAATAGTTGCTCGGCAGCGTCTTGGACTAGCGAAAGGGACTAAAGGAATGAAAGCGGTTCTGTGAGTGACAAAATGTGAAGGGACAACTTAGTTAGATAATGCCTATGGTATGGCATCACTGACAATGCAAGCCGCTTGTTGCCTCTTCCTTAGACTATGTTTCTCGTATAAGAGGGGAAGTTATTTCTGGGTTACCTGTAGTTTTTGTCTGTAAGACTTAAGATTGTAAGAAATACAGACCGAGACGAGAGCAAGATGAGGGAGGTAGTCTGATGCGCAAGATCTGAGATGCCTACCTCTGCCTATCTATTAATAATGGTTGGGTATGGAGGAGTTGGATATTGGGTTAGCTGGGGAACCTTCTGGCAGTCTTAATAAAGTCTGTCGTCCCTAACGAACCCGCTAACTTCCACCAGCTCAGTGTCAGAGTTAGGTAAAGGTTTTAAGATACAGTGTGGGGCGAGACGGACTTGGCTTGATGCGAATTGAAGCCCAGTGAAAGTATTTGACAAAAATATATTAAAATCGAACAAAAAAATATATAATCAAGTGTCGCCATGCCTTTGCAAATTCGTACCAGCCTTAAAAACTTCCCCAGATGCCAAGGAGGACAAAGTCCGGTACGGTGCATCCATAAATAGATCTTGGATCAAAAATATGCGTTATATCTGTAGCCAATAAAAAAAGGTTTCCGAGAGTTTGACAGCTCAGTATCCCTTTGAATCCCCCCTCGGCATTGCTACAGCCGGGGATATAACTTGTCTTTTGTTACTCCACCTGGCCATGTCTCATTTGTCTCATTTGTTAGGTTGCTGGCTGCATATTCATGTCACGCAAAGCCAGGCTGTGTTTTTCAAACGTTGCCTGCCGCGAAAAGAAGAGACTAATGCATCATCAGAGCTGCTAGATGCACCCAGCATGCCCGCCATCGTTCCCCCAACAAACTTCTTCCCTTGATTCCGCAACCCATTATTGCCTACGCCTGAGCTAACTGCAAAAGCGCGATGAAACTCTCTGTATCGTTGTGTACAGCTCTCAGCGGCTTTGTCTTAGCCACTGATCCTGTTGTTATCCTTCCCCAAAGCAAGGTCTCCTATCGCGGCGTGTTGAGAAGCTCTGTAGAAGAGTTTCACAACATCAGGTTCGCCCACGATACTTCGGGTTCTGGCCGATTTGCCCCACCAAGACCATATAGCCCTCCACATGGCACCGAGGTTGATGCTACCGTTCCCGGGCCTGCCTGCCCTCAGACTAGAGCCGCGATTCCTCCGTTCTTTGGCGAAACGCCCAACCAAAGCGAAGACTGCCGTGAGTTGCCTCCCATCATCCTCGCTTGGCAAATTGCTTTCCTTGAAAACAATCCTTATGAACGGAACCATTTGCTCAAATTCTGCGCTCGGGGTGTCTGACGTTTTCTTGTCTTGAAGTGAATCTCCGGATAACCAGACCAGCTGGAATCGAAGCTTCCAAGCTCCCTGTCGTTGTCCACATCACCGGTGGTGGTGTGATCAAAGGCTCTGCAGATGAATCTAATTACGACCCTACAAATCTTGTTGAGCACTCTGCCTCTATAGGAAAACCCATTATCCATGTCGTCCTTAACTGGAGACTCACGATCTATGGTTTTGCACGCTTGCCCAATCTGAAAGACCAAGGGTCCCTCAACGTTGGCATGCGAGATCAAAGGGCCGGATTTCAATGGGTCAAAGATAACATTGAAGCGTTCGGAGGCGACCCTACCAGAATCACAGCTTTCGGTCTCAGTTCCGGAGGAACGCTGTCTTCTCTTCATCTCATGACATACGGGGGAAAGCACGGTGTACCGTTCACGCAAGCGTGGGTCATGTCAGGACCTCCAGGAACTGCTCTCAATATCACCTCTGATGCGACCGAGCTTCACACCTATGCGGTGGCTGAATTGTTGGGTTGCAGAGATGAAGGTGCAAATGATGAAGCTGTCCTAGCATGTTTAAGAGAAGTGCCGATGGATACATTAACAGAAACAGCAATGGCCTATTCAGTCGCCAACCATCCCCCCGCTGGTCTTTTCACATTCATCCCGTCTGTTGACGACGACTTCCTCTTAGATCGTCAATCATCCCTATATGAGGCCGGAAATTTTGTTAAGGGTGTTCCCATGGTATTCGGCTGGGCACAAGATGACGGAGCAACGAACGCCGGACCTGCGCCTATGTTTCAAAGCCAGGAGGACATGGAGACTCCCATCAGGAACTTTGCTCATGCGCTTTCTGATGACGATTACAAGAAGCTTTTTGCTCAATACCCCGAACAAGCCTTCGAAGAAGACGTCCAAAGATACGAAGCTCGGAAGGCAGAGTCTGACCCCAATGTCCCTGTCCATTACTTCCGCATTGCACGCATAATGCGCGATCTACTTTTCACTTGTTCATCGATCGACTTCGGCTATGAGATGGCAAGGCAAAGCCAGGAGAAGGAGGGCTTCGCGGGTGTCTATCATTATGCGCTAAATCAAAGCATGGTGGCGCCCCTCTTCCGGGCTGCTGGGATGCCTTGGCTAGGTACCGTTCATGGCAGCGACTTGGATTACCTGTACAACAACATTTTCCCAAGGGGGCACTTGTCAGAGGAAGATCGCGAGCTCTCGGACACGATGATTTCTTATTTCGTTAACTTCGCGTATACAGGCCGACCTGGTGGTGAAGGCCACCCTCCCTGGCCCGAGTCTTTTCAGGGCTGGGATGGATTACGAGCTGGATCTCCAGATACATTCAATTTGCAGGTCATGGGAGGGCCTTTAGGCACAGGCGCTGTGCGATTAACCAAGAGATCATCCCAGTCAGTTACTGAGGGTCAGTATAAGGACACGCTTGGCTCTATGCAGATTCCACTGGGAGATGATCACATAAAGTATGACGAAATGGGGTCTCTTGTCGACCAACAAAGGCAGCGGGAGCTGCAGCGAGAGGATATATTCGAGCGTTGTTCATTCATCAAAAGTCTTGCGAAGAAACTAGACCACTGAAGTCGACAGGTCTATCAAGATGAATGCCTTCATTCCTCGGCGCGAGAAAGGGACAGGATAGGAAAGGAAGCGACACCTATAGCAACCATACCAGCAAGCTACAACGAATAAGGTCTCTCCCGAATGGGTATTGTGGCGGGCCAGGCACCCCTACTTATAATTAATTCGAGAAATTATGGCATCATACAGCTAGACCTCCTAAGGACAGATTTAGCTTTCTCAGCCGCCATGTATCCAGAATGTAGTGAATAGCTCCCCGTGTCCCATAAGATAATGCCCCCCCCCCACGGACCACCCTCTCACGGACCACCCCAACCACCGCAAATTGTTTATATAAACCTTTTTTAATACTTCTTAATTGCTTTTTTAATTTTTTATTAATTAATACTTTTTTATTTTTATTTAAATTTTTTTTTTTTTTTTTTTTTAATAATGCTTGCTATAGATTAAAAGCTTTAAACTTAAGCTATTATTTATAGTATAAAGCTTAAAAAGTTAGTTTGTTAAATTTTTAGTAAATAAAACGTTTATTAATTATATATATAATGTTATATAAAAAATAAACTTATTTAAAAAAAAGTTAATTAAAGCTTTTAAAAAATATTATTTTATATTAAAAATTAATTAGCTAAATAAATAATTAGTTAATTAAAACTAAGTTTTATATTTAGTTTAATTAAATTTAATATTATAGTTTAATAAATATTTATTAATATTAATAATAATATAAAGCTTAATAAAATATAATATATTAAATTTTTAGCTTATAATTTTTTTATTAAAACTATTAAATTTATTATAATTAATTATATAAAA